>UCOM01001932.1:0-33004 GCA_900474385.1 Ormyrus pomaceus
CCCTTGTCCCCCCTCGCGGCCTCCCCCCCCCCCCTTGGGAGGGGGCGTGAAAGGACGTGCGGCGCGCGGCAAAAGTATAAATGAGTATCAAAGCGCGTTGTGCGTGTACGCCGTATACATTGTCCCCCCGCGGTATTCCCGATAAGGGGGGTGGGGAAGTAATTTTCACACTCGGTATACTCGCGCGGACGGCGAGTCGGCAACGCGGGCCGAGGCAGTCGCGCGTTGCATCAGCTGTCTGTATCGTAATTAATTCGCGGAAAAATTTATAATGTTTGACCGGCGAGCCGCGTGACATAATTAGAACGAACCGGGCAGCGCGATTTGCGGTTTTGAAGTATGCTCGCCGCGCTCGCTCGCACTTTGCCAGCGGGGCCTCATTTTTGACGTGCTTCCAGCATTTTTTTCGATCTTTGCTCTCTCTCTCTCTGCCAATTTCGGAAAAGCTGAAGCGCTCGTTGTCTTGTCCTTTCTTTTTATTTAGTTTACGAATTTCTGCGTTAGAACGTTCTTCTATCCTTTTGTTATTGTTATTCGAACTTTCGAAAATCATGCGTCTCGATTTATCTCTTTGTAGTTGCATGATAACTATTTGCATGAGAATGTAGTTTTGAAGTATAATGTAAGCGATGCACAGATCTAAACAGTCGTACAAGTTAAAACCTTAAGTCTAACACTTTCTTTTGCGTTTACGCGAAGGTGCATTTTCTAGGAAGTTTAGATTGATCACATTGGTCTGCTTTTCATAAAAGATAGATGATAGAAATATCAAATGCTGTCTTGGTAGCGAAAATCAATTAATTTACTACTTTGTCAACGCGTTTCACCTTGCTGTAAATGAGAAAATTAAAATAACTAACTACATTAATGAACTCTGTAGTTACAAAAGAAGAGAGAAATAATTTGGAAGTTAATTGATGTTTGCGTAACCGGGACATTGAGATTGTAATAAATTGTTTCCTTTAAAAATATGAAAAATATCATAAATGAAAACTTGTTTAAAATACGAGTCTTTCAAGACAATGAAAAAATGAAAATTCATTCACAGATCAGAATGAACTTTCATTGTTAACCCAAAAGATCAAAAAAACTTTCTTTAATCCGAAAAAGCTAATCAAAGTACGAAAAACAAGTGCTTGATTCTTAATCCCACCTCTAAAGTACCGCCCCGTAAAATCAGCGAAACTGACGAGTCCAAAATCTACGCCAAGTCTTTTCGCGGCTGAGATCGGCGAAAAAAAAATCTCCCCGCTCAGCGAAAAAAGGTCCAGGTCCATCGAAAACGGCGGAATCGTCTTGATGGCACGCGGTTGAGGGTCATCGGGCTACCCAGATGTTCGGCAGCGACGTCTCGTCGTGTAGCATCGATGGGGGTGGTGGGGACGACACACGTTGCCACGAATCCGTCACAACGGCAGCGCGAGCGAGACAGAAAGAGAGACAGAGAGAGAGAGAGAGAGATCGAACGCGCAAAATAAAAACGCGAGTGATTCGCCTATATAGACAAACATACGAGAAGTCGACCGGATGGCGCAAAAAGTGAGCAGGAGGGGAACGCGCGAGACGGAAGAGGGGCCGGTTCCCCTGTCGAACGTTCGCTCTCTCTCTCTCTCAATGCACGTATCGAAAGAGAGAGGAGAGAGGGACGAGTATAGTCAGACACACCGAAGTCACCGATATGTGGGATAGACGGGGATGGGGAAAAGGCCGATGCGAAAAAAAAGGAGGATGCAATCGAAAGTATCCGGCTGATACTCTCTCTCTCTCTCTCGCTCTGTGTTTGTGTATATTTTTGCGCGATCCGCACTTGCCTGAGCTCTCGCTCTCGAATTCTTAAGAGCCGGCAGATCATTTTTCCTGACTTGAGCTGTACTCGAGTACCAAGAATCGCATCTTTTTAGCTCGGTTTTACGGAATCGAGAATCCATTTAAAATTTTTTTATCGTATCTTGGTTTTCTTTAAAAAAGAAAATTTAAAACGTTTTCTCTTTCTTAAAAAATTTAATGTTAAATGAACTTGATGCTTGTGATTTTCAAACACAATGGTGGCAACTTTTTCATAGAGAAAGGGAATGAATACATTTTTGAAATCCCTTTAATGTTTTAATGATTAATTTAAATTCAATAATCGCAGCTTTATTGTGATATCATACTTTAATTTTAGTGAAATTTTATACCGTTCAAGAAAACAATTATCTGTAAATATTTAACGTGCAATAATTTCCAATTATTACTTCATTATACACCACCTGAATCCACTTTTACTTCAGTTTGCGGACAACAATTTTTCCTGCATGCAAATATTTGTGATTACGTTACAAAAAAATGTGTTCCATTATATTCGAATAAACGAACATTTCACAGTTTCTGAAAAAGCTGCCTTTCTAAAGCTTTTTTTCTGCCGCTCTCGTCTAAAAGTTTTCGACCAAATTAAAAATGCAAAAACTGCTAAAATGGAAAAGTTCCAAAAACTTAAAAGTATTTGCGAAAGTTGAAAAGACTCGAGAAATTCGGCCGCGGCAAAAAATCAAAGATCGAACGAAAGAACGAGAAGAAAAGCGCGGGAGTAGCCGGGCAGTGGGGGGAGGAGAGAGAGAGAGAGTGAGAGAGAGAGAGAGAGAGAGAGCGGTCGAGCGAGTTAACTATAAAAGCCGATTGTCCGTGTTTTTATCTTAAGACATAGGGGGTGCAGAGAGTGGAGGGGCGCAGTAACAGCAGCTATATAGATAAGCTCGAGAGAGAGAGAGAGAGAGAGAGAGAGAGAGAAGGGTTGGAAGGGGCATTCGCGGAAATCTCGGAGCGGGAGAAGTATCCGTAGAAGGAGAAGAAGCCCAGCAGCAGCAGCAGAGTCCGGCGGCTGCAGCGGTCGGCCGCGGTGGAGGGAAAGCTTGCATACACTTGGGCGCACTACTACTCCTAGTACTACTACTACTAGCCGGGCCGCGGGTAGAGGGGTCCAGGCGTGGAGGGGCTGGCAGCCTCCCCAGGCTCGGGGGTGCCGGAGGGGATAAGACTACCCTCGGAGTGGAGGTGGCAGGCCGGTAGAGGGTTGCCTTGGCTTTGGTGGGGGCGGCGGCGGCTCGGCCACCCCGCCGCTCGCTCGCGACTCTCCGGCCTCCGTATCGTACGCTACTGCCGCTGCTCCAGCGCCGCGCTCGCGCGCAGGGTTGGGGTGGTATCTCTTGGGCTCTCCGTCAGTAGCAAAGCGGCGGCCTTATCATACGGAGCGCTCGTGGGGTGCTGCCGGGGCTTGACCAGAGCCCCACACTCGACAAGCGCACACACACAAGCACACCCACATAACGCCTATATCTATATATATATACATATATATATATATACGTTCTCTCTCTCCGAGGAGCGAGGAGGAAAGCCACTTAAGACATACACGCACACCGACACGAGCGGACTCCCTTGTAACCCGTGTAGACCCGCCGCTCTCTACGCGCACACCACGACACTACGCCTCCTCGACCCCATCCCTACCCCACCACGTAAGTGCGAGTCCAAGGAGAAGGCACGCACGCACACGCCGACGGACCGGAGCAGAGAGAGAGAGAGAGAGAGAGATAAGCGCCGCCAGAGTAGCACCACACGTGAACGTCTCAAACGCGCGCCGACCGCCTCGCGAGACAGAAGCAGCAGCAGCCAGCCAGCAGCCCTGCACCCACCACCCGGCGCCGGTCAGCATCTTACCTGTGCTCCCGGATGCGGCCGCGATGAAACATGGAGAGGAGACGGACCAGCCTGAGCTCCTCAGTGCCAGCCAAGCCGCAACTGCCGGCAGCCACCGATCGCTTTCACCTGCAGCGGCAGCCTTGAATGATTCTTAGCTGCTTCATCGCCGAAGACGACTCGACGACACCCAGTGAAGGAACTCGGACAGTGTGATACTTTCGCCGGACGATAATGTGATACGAACGAAGCCACCAGGGCTCGGTGACAGCGACGGACTCGAGAGAGGTCCGAGGGAGGACAGTGTGATTATACATCTGCCGAGCGGTTTTTCTGTTTTTTTTTTGTTTTTGCGTTCTGTGCTACAAGCGGTGCTACTCTGCCACTCACTACTACTCTCTGTGTGTTCACGTGTTTACCCTTTTTCAGAGCAGAAGGTAAATTGCCACCGGCTCCAGACTTATCGATGTTTAGCCGGGACTTGCAATTTTTTTGAATTTTTTTTTTTTTTTTTTCTTTTTTCATTGGTGGACGCCTTGTACCTGTGCATCGTTTACCTTCATTTATTATCATTTGTAAGCGCTTATCTAAAGTTCTCTCGCGAGTTAACCCCTTGAGTAACAGTGCGCAATGTGTGACTACAATGCGGAAGTAATTTAACGCATGTGCGGCTCGGGATATACAGCTTTTTTTTTCTCAAATTTTAGTGCTCGATTATCGCACTCGAAGGGTTACTTCGGCTTTCGATCGAAAGCTTTAGATAAGCAGGCTGATTAATTATGTTTCATTATTATTAAGTTTATAATTTATTGTATTGGCTGCTAGTTTTAATTAGGATCGTTTATTATCCTCAGTTGTGCATCCCATTATTAGAAAATAAGTTCCATCGATGTATTACAATTAGTGTCGTAGACTCGTCTGAAAAGCTATGCCGGTGTCGCGCTTGATTTTACGAAAACATACGCGCCGCGCTACAGTGACAGCCGACACCGGTCAGAGCGAGAGAGGGAGATCCATTTGCGCGCATATTACTTAACGACAATAAATTTATCAAAATCTAATATGCTTTGCACCGCAAGCTCCGTTGCAAGCTCGCTCTCTCTCTCTCTCTCTCTCTCTCTCCCTTTTTATCCCTCGCGCCTGATTTATAATGAATTGCTTGAACGCTGTTTAATGTGTGTTATTTTGTTTTGAAATACATATCCTACGTTCTGTGTTGTGTTTATTTTCGTTTTCCTATGCAATACCGCTGCTCCATTATATCCTTTTGCGTCGCCCCATCCATTGAAGATCGTTTTACATTGCTCGAATCGCAAGCGGGGAAAGTGCAAAAGTAATGCTCGTGTTAACGGCTCGTTTTCGGCGTACAGCGGAAGCTCCTTGGATATACATGACAAACGAGAAATTCTGGTGGCGCTTTCAGCGGAAATTATCGATTTTCAAAAATTTTACCGCTCAAAGCGAGCCGATAAATTGAGAGTAAAAAAAATTTGATAAACTTAAAAAGTGTTAGAAATTGCTCGAATTTAGAACAGTTCGGGGTAATGTATAAGCAGAAATACGGCTCCGGTCTTTAATTCTCGCGATAATTACTGGAATTATAAAAGCGTACATCCATCAGCGGTCGGCGAGTACAATAAACAGGCGAAAAAAAATCATCGAGGCGCGAGAAAAATTACGCTCGCCGAGTGAAGAGCGCATAAAAAAGTCCAGAGAGAGAGAGAGAGAGAGAGAGAGAGAGAGTCGCCGTGCGAGGCCTTTGACCCGTAATCAGTGGCCAGGCCGAACAATATACGGGACAGCTGTCGGCGTCTCTTTTCTCCGACTCGTGTCGCTCGCTTATCACCCATCTGCCCGCGACGATACGCGACTCGCTCTCTCGCGAATACGGCGAACACAACCTTTAGCGGTTATTGCGGGCACTCGTGAAATCTAGACGCAGCAGCAGCCTCCTTATCGCGCCTATACTTTCAAATATTTGTCTTGCTCGTCGAGGGCCCCAGACGTTTATTGACGTCGGGGGGCTGACACGGGCGAGGGCTTTCATTTATTCCCGGCGCGCTGCATTCCCTCGGCCGATGTGCAGGACGTTTCCGCGAGTCGGCTGTCAAATTTCCGCGACGCGATCGCTCGACCCCGATAAGGGCCGACGGTGCATCGGCCGTGGCGTTTTGTCCGTTTCGGGCTCTGTCTCTCTCTCTCTCTCTCTCTCTCTCTCTCTCTGTGCTGCAGCGAGGAGGGTTGGCTCGATGAATTGCCGAAGATAGGAGTGGCCCGCCAAACTTGCCGGGGAGAGCGGAGCCCGGGCTATTGTGCGTCATTGCATTTTCGAGGAGGATTTCTCGTTACGGGGCGGCAAGCGACCGCGAAAATTAAAATCGACTCTTTTCACGGGCCGAAGTTTTTTTTTTTTTTTTTTTTAATGAAACTTCGATGACGCGAGCGTCAATGCCGTCATGATGCAATCAGTGCTTTTCATGCTTTTTAATATGCCGACTTGAATGGGCGGGATAAATTTTTGCGAGTTCCGCGGTAATATGCTCCCAAAGCTGCGATGACGGAATTAAAAAAAGTGAATCGAATACGGCTTCGTCGATCTAATGATATACGTAAATGCACGGAAGAACAACTAAGTGATATGTTTAAATTGGAAAAGTGAATTAGCGCAAAGGTTTAGACCGTAGAATTTAAGAGGAATCAAATTTTGAAGTCTAGAAGGATCTAAAGGATTCGGAAGTAGAAACAAGTATAATGATGAAAACCTTCATTTACTGTACTTTTAAAAACGCTTAACCCTTTGAGTGCCGAGTTTCAACAATGCAAAGTAAAACTTTTTAAAAACCAAAGTGGATTTTGTTTTCATTGAAAGCATCTTTTCTTACCTTTATTGAAGGAGTGCTCGACTCGTAAGAAAACAAAAAAAAAAAAAGAAGAAGAAAAAAGAGAGATCGGTAGAATAAACTTAACAAATCCGCAAGTGCCTCGGAATTGAATGCGGGAAACAAATCAGAATAAGAGCGACATCCGCAGCGAGCGAGCGCGAGTTTACAACTCGGAAGGCGGATACGGCAAAGAGAGGGGCAAGAGAGACAGTCGGAGAGGCAGCCGCGTAAGTAAAACAGAGAGACGGAGGAAGAGCGGGCTTAGAGGGCCTTGAGTGGTTGATCGCCGACAGAATTAAACTCGGCGTCTCCATTACGGAATGATCTTAACTCTTGCCGCGCTTTCCCTCCCCCCCCCTCTGACAGCGTCACTTCTTCCTTCCGCGCGTACATCCGTCGCTGCCCCCGCGCTCGTCTTCGGTTCTTAATGAATTTTCCCAAAGCAATTAGCCGGGGGGATATGACGCGCGGGAACGAGAAAACTCGATATGGCGCAAGATTCGGCTAAGGTCTTTTGCCCTGACGCGCGTCTTCTTCATTAAACGAGACGTCAAGCTGGGATTCCCGGGCGGTTTAGCTCGAGTCTAAGTTTCGCGCGAGTGCAAGATAACGCCCGCTTTGCGCGCCTTCGAGAATCAAGTTTTCGGTCGGCCTGGAAAAGTGTCGCCGCGAGAGCTCGAAGCGATCGAATTGTTTTATGGGATCCAAGTTTATATAATGGCGATCGCTGTTAAAAATTTTGTGGTATTTAGACGTGAGGGCGGGAGAAAAATTATCGGAAAAGCTACGTCCCGTATTTTCTTGCAAGTGAACCCTCTGTTCGTTAAAACTTTACTTTGTAGTAAAATTTTCTATAACTCGTAGAAAAGTTGGTACGTGCTTCATAAAAAAGTTCACTGAAATGTGAAAATTTTTTTTTCATATTTAAAAAAAAAAGATGCAAAAAAAGACGCTTTTTGTTCAAGCTTATTTGCGCGAAAGATATTGTGATGCAAATAGGATTTTTAAAACTAGTTATTAAGTAAAAAAATGATAGTAAAAATCTGAATCGTCAAAAAATTTCCTGCTCTTTTTTTTCATGTTTTTTTTTTTTTATTTAACTCTTCAGAGCGAGGCATTTAAAAAAAAACTTGATGTATACTTCTTGACGTAGACTTCTGCAGTTTCGGGCAAAAGTGTGTGCACCAAAAATCTCGAACGTTCCCCGAAATTAAAGTCACTTTTTATGCTAATCAAAGAAAAACCCGGGACCCTTCGCAATTTCGGCAGGAGGAAAGAAGCGCGTCGCATTCGCAGTGGTGTGTCTCGCTTCGCGCGGAAAATTCGGCGGCGATAATCGTTTTGGCCCGAAACGAAATGGCATAATCGCGGTTGCGGTCGCGGGCAGGCGTCCAAGTGAGTTTAGTACGTGAGCGCGGCGGCGAGGCGTCGCCGCCGTCGTCGCGGACGCGCGAGGATGTAACGACTCGAGGAGTAATTAAGGGATGGGGGGGGGAGGGGAAGGTTACGTCCTGGTAATTGCCAGGCAATATCGTCTTCGAATGGCCCCTCGTTCCCTTTGGATATGCTAAGTTTTCCAACGACTTGCGCATTCTTAACGAGCTTTGTTCAAGCTGGCTTCCCTCGCTGTTTGATTTCCTCCGGTTTGCCGTAAAATCTTTGTTCGCCGCCAGCCAAACTGACTCCTCGGTTTATAATTGACAGGAGTAAGGTGTTTAATGCCCGGTGAATGCATACATCTGCTATATGAAGTGAATCTTAACGTTTGAATAAAACTTCGCTTTCGCTTGTTAAACAGCCTCCCCGTTACTCTAAAAAGCAGCGATCGCTAACGAGATGAAATTGTTAAAAAAAAAAAAGCGGCAACACAAAGTGATTCGGGGAAAAGCACGGTCGAGCTTCGGCATTATTTGCCGGCGCGCAGCACACGTGTCGGCGGCGCTTAAGCTTCAAAGGTCAAAACGCTGGCGCGCGCGATACGAGTCTGCGAATTTAATTAACGCAATCAAATGAAAATATTCGCGTAAGCGCGCCGGCGCACTGACATTCGCATTATAAACGCTCGGGCTTCGGCGGGCATACACACGCGGAGAGAGCAGGCCGGGGAGAGAAAATGCGGGGCGGCGCGCGTCGATTTGTCGATGTCGCGCCGCCGCCGCCGCCGCCGCCAACTCATTATGCAAAAGTTCGTTGCGCTTTCGATATTCCGCGCTGCCGAAACACGCTCGTTTTCAAAACGCGCACTCGCTCGCTCGCGTGACATTGACCCAGAATCGCGCCGCCTTTTCAATGAAACGTGTCCCAAGCGCGCGCGATCAGCTCGCCGCTTTTTCAATGATTGCTGGGGCCCGCCGCCGCCGCCGCTGGCTTTTACCGCTAGGATAATGCGACGTGCCGAGTGTAAGCGCTTTTTTTTTTTTTCTAGGCTGCGGGTTTTATGCCAAGCTCGCTCTCTCCCTCGCTCTCTCTTTCTCGCTGGGAGTAGCGCGCGCGAAACCAGAGGCGCGAGTACGCTCATTTCGCACTGGATGAAAAGCTCATTTTTCGCCCGCTCCTTGTTTGGCTCGTCGATTTGTAGTACTCTGTCATTGGCTCTACTCGGGGGGAGGGACTTTAAAGCGATTTCAATTCGTGCGAAGTGTTTCCAAATTATAATTTCAGCTCGTCTGCGTTTGATTCTTTCTTTATTGCTAGAAAAAGCTCGGTCGATGTAAATGATTATCCTGTTACTTATTTTTAAACGTAATTGTTTAACACGCTGTAACATTTTTTGCAAATAGAACTTTTTGTCTTTGCGTTGTATTTTAAATTAGGTGCACGTAATAAGCGTAGAATGTATATCTATATTGGACCGAAAAGACCTTCAGATATGACATTACGCAAACTTCCTGTAGGTGGCGTCGTAAGGATCTGTCGCCAAGCAGAGAACTTTACACAGTCAAACATCTTAAATCTCTTTCTAATTGATATTTTCTTGAATTATTATTTAAAACTGAATTTATTCATTCATTTCAAAAGTTTGATTTTTTAATTTTAGTATTGAAGATATGTTATTAACTTTTTCGAATGTAAAGTCATTGTTAACAATAAAAATAAAACGTTGAAGTTTAATGTAAAAGGATTTGACGACGACTAATAAATTTTAATGATAAGATAGATTTTATTTTTGTGAGTACAAAAAATGACACAATATTGTGCATTCAGTGTTAATTATGCGAGGTTTAAACCAGAAGTAGTTTCAGTTATATCAGATTATTTGCAATTGCATCATAGGTTTATTATAGCCAAAGTATTGATCTAAAATTACAATAAGAAATGCAGCTACCCTCGCCTAGGGATAATACCCGATTAAAACTAATACTATGACATCAAATGAAGCTAAAATGTGTATGAAACGTTACGTAAATTTAAACTCTTTGTCATCGTTAATTAAAAGCCAAATATTCTCTTAGCAGTTGCATGGACGGTAATCGTATTGAAGGAATAAAAAAATCAAAATAAATTAATGATGAAAAAATTAGTGTCGCAAATAAAGATCCAAGAAACTTGCATTCACAGAGGCGAGGAAGTGCGAGGCGGTAATATTCGCGTTTATTCGCGGGGCAAGTCGAGCTTTAAAGCCCATATTATACGCAGGAGAAAGGGAGTAGTCATTCGTTCGACGCGACAGGCGAAAAGAGGGGGGCCGAGGCAGGGAATACACCGCCGCCGTCGAGATGCATACTAATTACCAGCGGCATTGTTTCGCTCGTCCTGTAAAGACGCGCTAATTACATCGCGAAGAAGTTTCGCAAGCGCGAGAGAATTGGCGTTAGAGGGCAACGGAGCCTCGCTGTCTTTAAATCACCGTCCTCTTCCATTTATTCTCTTCTTTATCACCTCTTCGGAGGCTTATCTCGTTTTCGTTAATTTCGCCGCGACTTTGCGCGAGGCACTTGCCTTTTCGTTCATTTGGACCACCTCTTGCGCTTTTTCGCGCGAGCTTCGTTTTCATTTCGTCTTTGGGCACTTTTTCTGTCATTGTTGCAGAATAGTTATTGTTAAAACGAGCTGAAAATCAAAACTTTTTGAACTCTGATTATTTTGTTTGTAGGTCTTTTTATTGGGTAAAAACTGTGATGAAAGTGTTTATTTGCGGTGTTAATTAGTGGAAAATTTGATCTGTTGAAATTAATTGGATCTTGGCGAGGCGATATTTTGTGCGGTAGATGGCGTAACTATTCACAACGTAACGATGTCTACTTTTCGAACTCAAATTTTCTTTTTAATACACTGAAACAGCGCAAAGTATTAACTTGAAATAAATTAAAATGCAATCAGTTCTTTGTAGTTAATACTATAACATTCTTGCTGTATGTATTTTTCATCTCTTGCATTCGGAAAAATTGAATTATCCTTTCCGAACACAAATGTTTATTAAGAGTGAACTGCAAGTAATTAACTCACGATACGGCTCTTATTTTTGCCTTGATAAAGAAGTTTCTTTATAGAAGAAAGCTTTCTATATTTATAATCTTGCAGTGTACAGCAGAAAATTGACAATTTTTCTTTATCGGCTATTGCATTCTTCATTAAAACGAACCTCGCGTGTTCGCCGAGAAAGTATTACTTTATCAATATTAAAGCTTTCAGTCTAGGAATGAAATTTACCCCACGATATTTTTGACCTCCGAGGTGACGCCGAAATAGAAAAAATTTATTCCCCCCGGTGATAAGCGGCGTCTTTCGAAATTGACGTAATTCAATCAGACTCTCGGAGTAGGGAAATTAAAAAAAAAAAAAAACCCAGTCCCCTCGGCCGACTCTTAAAGGATAGTTAATTTGCGATAATGAAGAAATCCTCGCTCGGGTAATTGGGCTCCTCGCGTAAGCGCGCGCGTAAAGAAAAAAAAAAAGCTGCGTCTCGCAAGTTTGCCTCCCCTCGGTCGGGCAGAATTCTAAGAAAAAAAGTCCCGCGCGCCGCCGACAATTAACCCACCTCACACCCTTGCTTACAAGCCGCAACTGAATTATCTCTCTGTCTCTCTCTCTCTCTCTCTCTCGGCATACGCGAGCTTGATTAACGTGCGCTTATTCGTAGAGAAGGGAAGGAGAGAGAGAGAGGGCGCATAAAGGAAGGGAAAAGAAAAAACCGGAGACGAAAAACAAATAAAGTAGCGCACACACGCGCGCAGGCATTCATGACGATGACGAGGACAAATTTGCCGGCGCAATGACGGCTCGCGATGACGATGTTTGTACGGAGAATTGCTCCTCGCTTTTTTTTTTGTCTTCGTACTTGCGACTTTGTAACCGCGAGCCGCGGAGGGTCCCGCGACAGCAGCAGCTTCTCCTCTCTTTTCCTCCCTGTCCCTTTTTGTGCTCGAACAGACGTACGCCCGCGTAGAGAGAGAATTTTCGCTCTCCTTTACGAGATTGCCCCGTTTTAGTCACTCGACTCGACGAGGCCGCTACTTAACGCGGTAATCCTCTCTCTCTCTCTCTCTCTCTCTCTCTCTCTCTCGCAATTATCATCGTCGCACTCGTCGCGGAATCGTCATTTTTCTCTGCACGAGTAGCTTAGGCCGCGTCGCGCGGTCCTCCTTCCTTCTTTCCTTCCTTTCGCCGTTTTTATCTTCTTGCACGCTTGCATGCGCACGCACGTATGATTTCCGCCTTCCCCCTACCACCCCCCCCTCGAAACGACAATTTTCCACTTTAGCGAGTCGCTCATTTGCTCGCTCGAAACTAATGACCGTTTCTCTCTTTTCTTTCTGCGCAGATTGACGAATGACGCCGTAACTGAGAGCCGGCTGGTGCACAGATACCGGTGCACGAAAGGTGAGTAATGAGGCTACTCCTTAGAGCTTTTTCCGCAACTTGTTTCTTTTTCAGCCCTCCCGTTCTTCTTTCTTTTTTTTTTTTTTTTTTCACCGGCTAATTGATATGTGCGTACGTGCGCCCGAGCTTTTTTTTAATTGGCTAACGAATGGCGCATAGCGAGCGTATTCGCAAAGCTCGGGCATTCAAAAGTTAAATTGCACTTCCTGAAGAGGCCGGTTGAAACTTTCTCTCTTTCAACGCAATTAAATCAAGCGAAGATAAATGATTTTTCGACTTAACTTTCTTTAAAATTCGAAGCTTTTTAGTATTATTTTCGCGTCGATGTACGTATATATTTGGCTGATAGGCGGCCCGGCGTTCTTGGTTCTTATTTTAAATCAGTAGCTGCATAAAGATAGCTTCGAATAAATGATTCAGCAGTAAACTCGCGGAAATGTGAAATCTTGCATTATTTTGGGTACTGATTAAAATTTGTTTGGTACAGTAGAATCTTTATATATTTAGCTGCAAGAGAATGTTTAAACAATGATTGCTTGCAGAATGAATTTGCAGATTCGGCATCTTTTAAAAGAGCTATATTAATTAGTAAGCAAGTTTTTAACAAATTAATAGTTTGTAAGCTATTATAATGCTTATAGCGTAGGTAGGTACAAAGTAAAATTATGTTTCGTCCCTTATAAAGCGAGCAATATGAACAAAGTTTCAAGTATTATGGTAGAAAAATAAAAAGGAAAATCGAGTGAAAAATTCTTGACTTTCGCAATTTCAGTGGAAACAATACCGCGAATGAAAAGTCTATGTGATATATTCCGGTGCGCCTTCTTGCCTCTCTCTCTCTCTCTCTGCCATTCTCCTCGAGGGTTAGCGCATACATATATGCGCGTCTTTATGAACGCATCTGAAGTAGACAAGTGCATTAAAACCTCGGCAGCGTTAGTTCAAACTTCAAGAGGAGGGCAGAGGAGAGAGAAAGAGCGAGAGAGAGAGAGAGAGACGGCGGCCGAGTGCCAGGGCCGGGATTATAAGAAAGAGAAAGAAGGAACAAGCGGATATGTGAAGGACGCGACCAAGAATAACGCCACAAAGGAATGCAAAGTAAGAACCCCATCTCTTTGCTCCCCGACAGCTTTTCCGCGACAGAGCTTACACCAGCATTATCATACAAGACGTACCGTCGCGCACTCACTCTTTTTACTTTCCCCCTCTCTCTCTCTCCTCTCTCCCTCACTCTGTCACTCTCGCGGCCGCTCTTCACCGAGCTTCGGAATTCTTAATTATTTTCGAGAGCGGAACCCTTCAAAAAGCTGTGTGCCCCGATGGGTCGTTTAATCCAGGTGGAATCGGCGAGTAAAAAATGCTGATGGAACGCTTGCAGCCCAATGAATTTGTTTTTTTGTTTCAGTTAATTTCTGGGTTATCTTTAATAAACTGTTTTCAAGTGTTCTAGTGGTGTCTCCTTTGAAGTTTCAAATAAATTAATAGTAAAATTAGTAATAAAACAGTAAAAGATTTAGACCTGGCTATAAGGGCTCAACTGTATAGGGTTCGTGTCGACATCTGTTTAAGATTGAATATTTGACCCCTGAAGAGATCATATATCTTTCACAATCTCGTTAATGTAACATTCTCTTCTGTCGATCAATATTCATAAGGGTGATATTTGATAAGTTTATCGCTCCTCGCGCAAGATTTCACATCAATTAATTACAAAGCGAGAACAAAATCTTAACTCAAAGTGAAATATCGCTAAAGCCGACTTTTCCTCGAAACAGTCGGCAACTCGACGCGACTTATACGTTATACCATTAAAAAAGAAGTTGACACTCGATAGGATTTCCATTATAGCAAAAAAAAAGAGGCACGAACGAAGAAAAAAGAACGCGAGCCAGTAGAAGAATGAGGTCGAAACAGAGTCGAGGGAGAGAGAGAGAGAGAGAGAGACTCGGTCTCTTGATCAAGCCCCTGCAACCTTGGCGTCATCCTGCCGTAGCATCGCGTCGTTAATTAATCTCCCGTTCGATGGCGAACAAATACCCATTCGAAGAGACAGAGACAGGCGGGGAACAAAGGCTGCCGGTCAGTTTTCTACCTATAGCTCGAGCAAAAAACGAGAAAGGCCGGCTAGCGCTGCAGCAGCGGAGAGAGAAAAGAAACGGCTGAAGAAGAGAGAGAGAGAGAGAGAGAGAGAGAGAGAGAGAGAGGGCGTTCGCGAATCGCGATCGAGAGGTGGACGACTGTTGTTGCTGAGGAGGCGAGTCGCGCTTTGTAAATGGCCGACGACGAGGAGCGGCGGAATGGCGGCGTACAATGGAATCTTCTTCCGGAAAAGATCGAGAGAGAGAAAATGATTCTCTCTCTGCGGCCCAGTACTTATGGCTCGGCGTCGAGAGCCTGAATGAGGCCGGATCTTCGCTCGCCTGAGTACCTGGACGCGCGGACGCGGCAGTCATTGGACGTCCCTCGATTGGCTCTCTCGACCAATCACGACCTCGAAAGTAAAGGAGTGCTCGAGGCGAGGATGACGCTCGCCTCCTCTCTCTCTCTCTCTATCTCTCCTGCGCTCTTGAGAGCGCATAACATGATGATTATTGATTATATCACACGGCTCGTGCCCATTTTCCACGTGCGTACGTGAGCCACTGACGCACGCACGCGTGTATCGAGTGTTGCGAGGAGGAGAGACCGCGCCTAATCTCCATTGTTTCTTCTCGAAAGCTGCCGAGTTGGAGTAGGGATGTACTTTTTCGCGGAGCGAGACTAGACTGAAGCTGGTCAATATTTCAGGGATTCATTTCGCTGCACCGCTATCTAGTAGCAATTTATTAAATATTCTTTATTTATTTATGGCGTCTAAAAAATTTGTCTGCATATTTTGCAAAGTACAGACAAACAGCTTTTCACTCCGATTCATAATTCACCTCATTATTCGCAATGACAATGAACGCATCATCGCGTTTCGTTTCATTTCGCTCCGCGAGCTTTCGTGCATCGAACGCTGCATCTTTAAAGAGCCCCGGTCGGCTTTGCAAAAGCTCGTTTTAGCCTCTGAAATATTGGAATAAGAGTAAGGTTTTTACGATATACTTAGCGTCGATGGCACTCTTTCGCGGCCATAATTACGCGCAGTTAAAGTCACGAGATGCCTCGCGAAGCGCCGGTCAGGCATTACAAGTACAACGGCACGCAAACGGAATAAATACCGATATAGGAAAAAGAGTGGATAATTTTATACAAACGTCCCGTCCAGGATAAGATCATGTAACTCGTTGCAGCCGCGAGTCTGGCTTCTGCTTTGCCATTATGTTCAAGTATTACGCTGCAAAAGTCCACGGCGCACATACGTAATTGAGCGATAAAGACTAGTGCGCGAGATCACGAATGTATCGTCCTTGTTACGTACACGTAATTCTACATTAGACAAGAATCGAGCTATTTTCCGTCGGAACTGTGCGAATAAATTCTGTTCTCTTTCGAACATTGAATAACCTTTAGCGAGGAGCTTGCAAAAAAAAGCAATACTCCCAAAACAAGCGTGCACTTTTAATTACCGCTTCCTCTCTGCTGGCAAAATTAATAGTTGATTTAATCGGGTGAGTCAGACAATTAAGCGCAGCTCCAAATATCTTATTAACGCATAAAAACAGTATAGCGATAAGCGGCGCTATCATGGCGTCGGAGTCAGTTCTAAGCATCGGCTCGAGAAGACCGGCCCGACACGAGCCAGTTCTTGCGATTGCGCTCGTACTTATCTCGCGACTTCCGGTTCCTGCGCAAAGGAGCGGCGCGCGCTGCCCGAAGATAAATCCCGCATTATCGGATGGGACCTTCTGACCAATCGGGAAAGACGGAAAAGACAACGAAGAAAGATTATTTTAAAATCTCGCCTCGGCTCGTCCTCCAAACCCTCTTATCTCCGCGGACGCGACGCTCCGACGAGCTCTTCTCTCTCTTTGTTTTTAAGAAGATCGAGGACTAACGGAAGACTCGGATTGATAAGCTTAATTAGCTCTTTTTTCTTTTTTATTTTCCGTTTACTTTTCCGACGAGCGACGACGTGAGCCCCGATTGAGGGCTTTTGGAGACGTATTTTAAAAAATTCTTTACTCAGCAGATTTAAGAACGAAGTTAATTATGATTTACTTCGCTTAATCGAAGTGTACAGCTCCTCGCGCCCAATATTAGTAATGTCTCTCCATTCGGTGTAAAACATTATTGATTGGCAGGGGCTGCAGATTATAGAGCGGTAGCAGTTACTCTTACACTTTATCAGCAGTTTCCCTCTTTCTCTATCCGCGCGGATCTTCCGTCCTTTTTCTCCTGGCGCAGGCGGCCTTTATTCCAGTATCTCTTGAAGAGCCGTGGAGAGGAGGAGGAGGAGGAGGAGGAGGGGGAGGCGGTCCGAGATGCATTGTGCTCAGCGACTGGTCAAAGTTTTCATCGTTCATCGCTCCCTTTTTCGATCTGTTCGCCCGCGGAGTGTGCATACGTGCAGCCCTCTTTCTCTTGACGCTCCGACACCGGTGTCTCTCTCTCTCTGTCTCTCTCTCTCTCTCTCCTTTTTCTCCGACTCTCCCCCGCCGATAATTATTGCAGTCCGACTCTTTCTCTCTCTCTCTCTCTCTCTCTCCCTCTGGCTCTCCTTTATTCGCTGCCCACGTTAGGGTTAAAGGCTTTCATGCATCTGGTGCAAGGCTTCTAATATACGACGGGGCACAAAAGAATATGCTCTACTTTTAAGATATTGCCGAAGAAGAGACAATGCCAAAAATATTATGCGCCTGCTCCGAATTTAAAGATTGCCCGAAACAAAGTGTGCCGGGAGCCCTCTCCCTCGCTCGGGAGTAGCATCAGCGCAATTAGAGTTAAAATGCACCGTTAATTAAAGAGAGGGCCGCGGGTACGAAAGTTCGGAAAACGAGATATGTACGTCCGAAGGTACGAGGGCGCACATATACTTTTCTACTTGTGGCCCGGCCCAAGTATACGTGCGGAAACACGATGTAGGATGCGCGCGGAACTCGCGCGGGATTTGAAAAATTTTTCGAGAGTCTGTCTTTATGCCGATTCGCCGGCCGCACTTTGCGAAAGTACATCCCGAGGCTTCCGGGGCAAAGACACACATGTAAGTGAGCGGTCGAGGCTTGTTGCGGGCTAATCACCGCTCGGAGAAGAACCGCTGCTTCCGCCGTGCAGTGCCCGGATCTAATATCGACGCACTCGTAGGCGAAAGTACAACGGTAGCGCTACTTGCAAAGTTTGCGAGCGGGAATTTTCTGGACAGCGGCTTTCGCTCGTTATAGCCGCGTTAATCGAAACAACATCTTTTATCGTCAAAGAATTTTAAAATTTTATTGCTGTACTTTTTCAACTGCCTCTCATTGATTGATTTTCGTTTAAAATTTCAAAATTCTAATTGAACCAGATCCCGGTGTTAGCTTCCGTTAAAAAAAATTGAGAAAAAAAATAATGCCAAACAATTTCCTTACGTATAACACCGGCGCAGACAGCACGCAGAAATTATACGACACCCCATGGCAAATCGATTATCGAGTTCGCTCGCTGAGGCGTCGTCGCGCCTGACTTACCTCAACTCGCTACAAGGCACACACACACCCACACACACAGAGGTACAACCAAAATAGTTTGGGGGATGCGCGAGATTTCTAGGGCACGAGCGGTGACATTCTTGGGCTCGAGGCTCTCCCTGTACGTCCCTTGATAATTTATTTCTTGCCGATTCGAGGACGAGAACCTGACCGCACCTTCGCCTGGCGGGAGCTTAATTTTCCGTGCTGTCGTCTTGACGGGCGTGTGTACTCTTTCTTGGCGAGGGTGTTGAAGTGCAGCCAACTATTTCGAAATCAATTAAACTTGCCGAGACGGACAACGGAGGAAGGACGCGATCGTTAATCAGCGCTATCGTCTAGGTTCTAGTCTGCGGGCAATCTATGGGGCAGTTTTTATTTGTCTCGATTGGATTTATTTCGATTAGAATATATATTTATTACGTGAATAATTTTTCGTACTGCTTTTACATTTAATTGATTTTATTAACTAAACCAAAACTAATGTAATGAGTAAATTCAAAACGATTTGAAAGTACGATAAAAAATTTATTTCGTTTTAAATTAATGCTCATTATGTAAAACTATTATACAAGAATATAATTTTTAATTTTTAATTTATTTCACGAATTTCATTACATCGAGCATAAAAAATCGATCCCATAGAAGGCGTTCCTGCACACGGGCCCGATTGAAAAAATTAAAAACAGTAACACGCCAATAAAAACTTAACGCTGGACATAAATAATTCAATTACCTCGAGTAAATAAGTGCACCTTTCTTGCCATTTCATTTTCCATGAAGCAATTTTTTCGATCCAGCAGCGGAGTCCCGACCTAAGATAGTCTGCTATAGGGCACGACTGCTACCGCCGCCGCAGCGGCGCACTTGCGTACTACCCGCTCCGCGCGCATTATACGCGTACAGTGCACACACGGACGGCGGAGGCCGGCAAATAACGCGGACCGCGCTTCGGAATTTTAGCGGCGATTGCGCAAATCTGCGTGCGCGCGGTGCTTCTAAACGAATAAATGTGCAAATTTGACGACCCGGATGCTCTCGTCTGTTTGAAAATACAGCTCGGCGTGCTTGCGCTCGCGCGCACGAGAATCGGACAAAGTCCGCGAATATTGTGGAAAAGTGGGAATAGAAAAAAAAAAGAGAGTCGACAGAACGGAAAGCTCGGTTTGCGCTGCTAGTAAAAGTTATTAACTTGAAATTTCAATTTTCCACCGCTGGAGAAACGGTCATTTTTATTCAGATTGATTTGTCAATTTTAAAAATTTTCACGCTAAACTTTGCTTTTCAGTTTACAGTTGGAAATATAATTCCTGTAATGGCAAATATTGTATTTTTTTTTTACAAAATTTAGGTATTTTAACATAAACTGTAAACATAATTTACCTCTGTAGGTTGTATAGTATATCAAATATATTTTTGTATATTTAGATGTTAAGTGTATTGTATCTGGTGAAATAAATAAATTCTTGAAAAGAAATTATTGTCGCCCATTAAAAATTTAAAAGTACAGTTATTTAACGACTATTTTAGTAAATACATAAAAAAGGAAATATTGATTCACGATATAACCCGCGCTGTATTTACAAACCCAGGAAAGAGTATATAGCAGCGTCAAAGAGTAGGCAGACAGGCGTCAAGCTGCAGGCAAAAGTGCAGAAGCGCAGGCAGGCACGCGCAGCTTCTTCAGCGTTCGTCCAGGTGCGGCGTTTCGCGCAGGTAGGGCAGATGGCCCTCGAGCGCCCCCCTCGCGATTTTCGGGGCGCCCCTAGAGGAAGAGCGACCCCTCGGCGTTGCCACTTTTTTTTTTTCACCGGCGGCAACGAGGCCACTCACCTGGAACGAAAACATCCTGGAAGATCTAATTTCCCCACCCTCCTCGTGGCTGTACGTTCGAGATCCTTAATGGGATGCGCCGAGGCCGGCTTGTGGATTTATTTCGGCTCTTGTGGCTCGAATTTTATTGCCACAAATGCCTGATAAGGATCTTGCGGCCGAGGCGAGATTCCTCGTTTACGGGGCGGGATCGGGACGGATTACAATCAATTGAAATAGGAGCTTCTTAGAATTTATTAAATACTTGGTGTGGAAAGTTATGTTTTTTTTTTTTCATCGCGAATAAAATGTTGCATTAATCTAGATAAAAGAAAAAGTCGTTTCTCCCGAAATTAAACAGTATTCGCTGCTTTAGAAATAAAAAGTTTCTTTTTATCCAAGATAATTAAGGTCTGACGGAAAGCTTGTAAAAGAAAATAAGTCAAGTAGGTTTTACACGGTTCATTCACATAAAAAGCATTTCCTTACATTCACATAAGATTAGAAGATAGCGGGTATCGCATTCAGCCCTTAAAACGTGATATCTAGCGAGAGAACCGGAGCACGCGCTCGCCTTGGCGCGAGGCGCAGAAATTTAAACGCTATAAAAGAGAGAGAGAGAGAGAGAGAGAACGCTCGTGCATAATGAGGAATAAAGAAAGCCGCCGTGAAAAATATCCGGGCGCGCGTCCTTGGCGCGTGAAAAAAAGGGGAAAACAAGAGGCCGCGGGGAGGAGAAGGAAAGCCGGGGCAATTTAACGCCCTAAACGACGTTTTTGCAAGGAGGACAAAAACCCGCGAGCCGACAGAGAGCAGAGACAGAGAGAGAGAGAGAGAGATAGAGAGAGGGACATTGTGCGCGAAGAGGAGAGGACGAATAAAGACGCTGTATTTCGTCTCGTTTCATACTTGCGCGCCAGAAAAGAGAGAAAAATATTAAAAGTGGTGCCCGAGAAAAGCGCAAGGGAGCACTTTCCTCTCTTCTCCACAGAGCCGCGTGGAAGCTCGCGGGGAGGCCGCGAAGTAAGTGGCTAAGTGACAGACGGGGCGCCTCGCTCTGTCTCTCTCGAGTCTACAGGTGTCCGCGGACAATGACTCTCTCTCTCTCCTCTTTGCGGAGCAAAAAGACATTGAGCCGGGCTAAAAAGAGTGCGCTCGCACATGTGTATTCACGAGCGAGCGAGACAGAGGACACGGGTTCTTCGAAGGGGTGGACGAGGCGAGCGGAGAAGTCTCTTAATTTCCGAGCCTCGCGAGGCAAAGAGCGGAGAGCGAGAGAGCGAGAGAGAGAGAGAGAGAAAAGCGAACGCTCGAGGAAAGAGCCGCGCCAGGGGAGAGGAGATTTGCGGCGGTGCATCCCCGACTGCAGTGTTTTCTCTTTGCGGTCTCTTTTGCTTTCGCTCTCTCTTTCGGTCTGCCCCCTATCTTTTGCCGGCTGCACAAGCGGAATTCGCATCCTTTTTCTTCGTACGTCGGTACGTACATTCTGCCCGCTTAATTCTGATAAGGGCGTAATGTGTATACAACGGAGCCGAGATAAAGGCGGACGGAGAAGGAGTTTTGCTTTTTTATTCGAGGGAATAATAAAAGGAGAGCCTGACAGAGAAAGAGAGAGAGAGAGAGAGAGAGAGAAACATCTGTCGCGTGCCCACGAGAGAAGACCATTAAGCGCTAGAAGCGTTTCATGTAAGTATAAAGTCGCCGAGAGAGTATCGTTTGAAGTGACAACGTTATCTGCCTCTCTCTCTCTCTTTACCTCTGGCTCTGTTGTCTGTGACCGTAAAATCGGCCAGAACGTCTTTGAAATGTAGACGAAACCCGAGCTGCCGCACAAAACATTATACAATTATAGGCTCGATTCAGCGGCAATTTCCGACACAACGGTAAAGATCCGATCGGCGGGACCGGGGCCATTATCCGAAAAATTATTTCGAGAAGAGGCTCTTCCGGAGCCGCAAGACGTCTCGAGTTTCCTGCTCGATGCCGCGGTTATCTAGTCTCTCTCCTCCCCATTGTTTCGAGTGCCTCATCCCATCTGCCGCCTCGGCAAAGACGGCGAGCGCGCGCGACCAAACAGACTCCGCTGATGGCTGTATATACACAGACGCGCGCGCTCCGGAAAAAAAAAGTGGCCACCGCGGCAGCTGGCCCCGCGCGCTGCCAAAGAAAACGAGCGGTTCTCGATTCTCGAGTTACGCCCCCGCCGGATAATGTCGAGAGCGGAGGCCTAATCCGCTCAGATCGTTCCTTTCGACGTTTTCGCGCTTCTGAATGGAGGAGAATGGACCGCCGACGTGTTTTGGGTAAACGAGCCGTCATCCGTCATGCTTTCCGGCCTATTATGCATTACCAGTACAGTTATGCCATCGGTTTTTGCGAGGTATAGGCATATCCCAAATAGACTGCCGGTCAGGAGGAGTCACTCGAGCGCACAATGCATATATTCTGCATAATGAAGGCGTCATTTTCGGTGGCCCGCGGCATTGTGGCGAGGAGGAAAAAGAGCAGCGGGGAGATCGATGTGATCGAGTGGCGGAAGGATGTGCATGCGGGACGTTTTTCTCTCTCCGGTGTCCTTTTTTGCAGCCGGGGCGGAAGCGAGAGCCGGCTCCTTTAAATATTTATCCGCGCGTCGACTTCCGCGCGCGACGCGACAATGGGCCGCGGGGCAGAGAAAGGCGCGCGCGCAAGCGTCAACCCTCCGGCCGCCCGGAGCAAGTTCGGGAGTCTGCGCGTCTCTCTTTCCCTCTGGGGGGCTCTCTCTCCTCTCCTCTCTTCTCCCTTTTTTTTCGGCTGCCGCGCCTTTTCACGCGCTCGCAGCTCCGGTGCGCGACTCTCTAATGAATTCGCCGCCTGGCGACACTTTTTCTTCGCCGCGAGAGAGAGAGAGAGAGAGCCGCCAAGTCGTCGGTCTTCCAGACGATGACGTTGATCTATGAAGCGAAGACGATGAAAGGGAAGAGAGTCGAAGTTCAAAGGAGCTCGAGCGGAAAGGCGTGAGAGATGAAACGCGCTTTCTCGAGAGTAAGAGCGCACTGAATGAAAAAAAGTCTCTCTCGATTCAAAGAGTGGGCAACTGCATCGATATAACTTACGTCACGAGGATCGCCATACGTTCATAAAGAAGAATTGCGATCGCCTATATACCTACGCCGAGAGTGACGACATGGCTTCCGGACGGAAATAAAATTTGCAGAAAAAAAAAGCAGATACGTGGAAATAAATAGGCGAGCCCTAATTTCGTCATCGTCGGCTACGCCGACGTCCAGCCTGTGTTGTCCCTCTTGCGCGTCAAACGACCTCTCGCTCTATCTATATATCCATATATCGATCGTCCATCAGCGCTGCACGTATCGATGACCTCGCCATTAAGAGGACGAGACCTTTACGCAATATACGTCGGAGTCGTCGTTAGTGCGCATACCGTGCAGGTATAGACAGAGAGAGAGAGAGAGAGAGAGAGAGAGAGAGAGAGAGAGAGAGGGATACCTGCGTCAATTTGCAGAGTGAAGCGACTCGCCGTTGCTAACGTCTCGCGTGACACGTTAACTAGCGGCGGCAAAGGGCGGCGGGTAATCGCGGGCTGGAAGAGGAATTTTTGCGCGCTGATTTATTGGAAATTAGGCTGATCGAATCAACAAGTATAATATCTTTGATTATCCGACGGCCGCCGATAATCAGCCGATTCCGGTAAACGAATCCTACTCGGTCGCCTAGTCCCAACAACAGTTTAGACGCATGCAACCCGCGGGGGGGTCGAATCGGTTTCCGCTCAATTTGCCCGGCGCCAATTTTCCTTAATAGCCGCTCCAGTTCTTCACGGCGGGCCGCCCTGTGGGAAAACAAAGCCCGAGAGTGTCGCACGGCTTGGGTCTTCAAAGGAGCCGCGCCCTCCTACCCTCAGCGGCATCTTCTCGTGCTTGCCAAAGATCTCGAGCTGCTCCCTTTAAGCGAGAGAGAGAGAGAGAGAGAGAGAGAGAGAGGCTCTGCCTTGAGTAAAGAAGAAGACCTCTCACCCCCTTCTAGATGTGTACTGTCGCCGCTAAGAAAGCACTTTGCCTCTCAAAGAGGGTGTCGGGGCCCTTCAACAGGTTCCGCAGAGGAGGAAGCCGGAGCAAAAGAAGACGAAGAAGATGTGCTCAACCCTCTAGAAAACTTGGGGGATCTTTGCTCTTCCGGCCGCTTTCCTTCGGGGCTTCACCCTCTCTTGTGTACATCTATATACGCTCGAGGACGATATCTCCTCCCCCCGGCCCGTTTGTTTGTGCCGTCTTCCAAGATCTTTTCCCTCGACGCGCCCTCAAGATTTTCCGGGCTATCTGAGGAAAAAGGAGGAGACCTGTTGCTCTTCTGCTTTCTTAGCCGCCGCATAACTGTATATCTTTGCGGGCTGACAAGAAACGAATCCGATAGCCCCGACGGGGGAGGAGGGCCCCGGCTTTCTTATCGGCCGTCTTTTCGCTCCGCTGAGAAATAGCTCTCTACGTGCCTGTAATTCTACGTTCGGGGGGGAAGAATAAGATATCAACTTGTTGCGCCTCCAAGATAGAGAGCTTAGGAGTCACTTGTGTCGAGAGAGAAAGAGAGAGAGAGGGGAGGCGTTTTGTTTTATTATTCAGAAACGAGCCGCAGCACGCTACGTCTGCTTTCTCTCTCTCTCTCTCTCTCTCTCTCTCTCTCTCTCTCTCTCTGTCTCTCTCGCTGACATAAACGCCGGGTGGAACGTAAGCTCGGAAAGCGCGAAATGGGGTTTATATATCGTTCCGCGTTTTTGTTAATTAACTTGGCGCGCCGCTCGTTGCGCGGCTAAAGTGCATAACGATCATATTAATTTAATTGAGAGAGAAGGCTAATTAAATAGTTGAAAGATGTTAAATGTGGAGTCGAGCATTTCTTGATTATTATCAATTGCACTTTAAATAAATGCTCTGCTTTGGCGCAGGTGTTTGTTTCTTTTTGCCGTTTTAATTTGTTTCGTTGAAAAAGAAAAAAAAAACGTCGCCAGTCAAGTTAATTGGAGAGCCAATAAATGCGTTCGTTTCAATATTTTAAAATTTTTTATTCAATGATTTTTATCCAAGCTCGTCCATTCCTTCTCATATTTATATAAAATTGCTGAAAAATAAAATCAATACTTTGATTTTATAGGGCTTCTATAACAAATTCATACGCCAATTTGTAATTAAAGTAAAGAAAACACTCGCCTTTATTAAGCGTTGAAAACACTAATAAATACTTGAAATTAAATAATTAGATTTAAAATGCAGAAGATTTTCATTAATTACATCAGGTAAAGCTTCTCAGGAACCTTTATTAAAATTTCATTACCCTAACCTACTTTTCGCGTTAAATAATCGCGAATTACTTATATGTTAATGAGCAAAATGTAGACACTCGAAACGAAGGCCAGTTAACTGTGCCGCAACGCCCAATTCCCGTTTAAACGCAGGTTAATTTACTTAGCCGCGTATCGATCGGCACCTTAACGTAATGCGGGACTATCAGTTACGCTGTCAGGAGCAGCGGTGCGAAGCAAAGTGATTCTGTCGGCAGTCCCGCGGAAGACACTTGTTGAGCTCTCTCGTCTTTGCCGTCTAAGATTGTCCGAGCTAAGAAGCCACTTGTTGCGCGCGTCTCGCCTTCCTCCGAGACCGAAGGAAATTCCGGCCAAGAGGCAGAGAGGGAACTGCGGCCCGTCTCGGGATACTTAAGACAGGCGCCTCCGCAAACCGCCTCGAGTCATGCGCCACTTCCGCTTACACCTCTCTGAACAGCTGTCGTAAATAAATCAATTTAGTACTTTATTAACGGCATTTATTAAAATATCAAAATATCGTTTACTGCTATTTAATACTAATACCTTTTCCAAGTCGGAATTCGACAGCTGCAATAAAATAAAAATAAAAAAAAAAAATATCGAAGCACTGGAATGACGCAGCGCGATAAGACGCGCATAATGAATTTTTCCATTTGCGTCTTGTGCTTCGTCAGTGAACAGAGGCAGCAGGCAGGAGCAGCAGCACAGCAAGCATGACGCTCGGCGAGTAGGCGAGTTCGCGCAAGATTAGACCAAGGGGGCGTCTCCTGAGAATGAGGGGCCACGTGTTCAGCTTACTATTACGACGTTTGTCTCGACGCCCACATCCGATATGAAGTTTTAATCGATGCGCTTGTCAGTTCCTTTCTAAACTTCCACTTTTTACAACACTCGAGTGCTTTTGTTTTATCGTGGTCGCGAGTAAGCTTGAAAAAAATACGTTTATTCTTGATGAAAAAAAAAAAAAAAATAAAGAAAATAAATACGATGTACATCGTGCTTTTTATAATACTAAAATTCACTTGAAGAGTCAGAGTTCTGTATAATAAAAAAAAATCGTTATTGTTCGGGGTGAATCAGACTCGGGATTGCTTATAAAGCACGAAACAGAAGAAAAGCATTAGAGCGCGACCGGAGATAGTACACAGAAGAAAATACAGAAGAAATAACGGAACGGCATCGCGCAATATTTCTGCGACTAAATAAAAAGAGTCCGAGGGAAGTTCGCGTTGATTGATATTGCTGCGAGCCGTTATCTATCCCTGATGTCCGAAGGTGAGAGAGAGAGAGAGAGAGAGAGAGAGAGAGGGAGGCTCGCGCAGACAGAGCGAGAGAGATGGAATGGCTCGGGACACAAAGAGCGCCCATCGATTCACTTGTCGCTGCGCCGTGCTGCGCTGCAGACTCGATCTCGTCGGGGATATATTCAATAGATGAATTTCCAGTCACTTAACACGACGATTGCGATTCGCGAGGAAAAAAGGCGCGCCTGCAACACGGAGAGAGAGAGAAAAAAAAACGAAAGGAATCCAGTCGGACCGAATGGCGAAAATTGCAAAAAGAAAGAACGCTGATACAGGAGCCGGACTGCGCGCTTACGTAATGCGCCGACGTAACTCTCTTACGTGCACCGAAAAAGAAGAGCTCGGAGCAACAAATGCAGCTCGCCGATAACGAACGGGAGCTTTATTGGGAGTGAAAATTCGTCGAATGAATTAATAGTAAAATTTTAATTTTAATTGATTCACTCCTCCGAAGCAGAGGAGATCAACTCTGATCGACAGGGAGCGCGATCCCTGTAAAATATGATCCCGGTAAACAAAGGCCCGCTCGCAAGCAGCTATCTATTAAGACTCGCGTGCGGGTAATCCCGACAAACGAGCCGATTTTTTCGTCTCGCGTTTGCCAGACGCGTGGCTCCCGTTAGAAACAAAGGTCGCGCTTCCCTTTCTTATACCCGACGGCGGAGAAAAGAAAGGAATAAAGAAAGCGGCACAGCTCTTGGATAAAGGAGCGAGGGAGTAGAGGAGACACATAGTCGCTCGATGATTAGATTCTGGCACGTGGCCCCATTGTGTCAGCATTGACATCCCTTGGCGCGGCGCGTGCGCCCGAGGTTTAATCGCCCGTGGACAGGAGTAAGACGAGAGAGGAGCCGAAACCCAATATATATCGGTGCTCCCCCCCTCGTCCGTATGCGCGCCCTTTCTCTTTCTCTTTCTAAGGATTTCGCAGAAGCGAGCGTCCTCTTAATCGACGCTAAACGATATACGGAACGAGCTCCTGCAATCGAATTTCGTCTTCGCGACTCCGCCGCGGGATTGGATTTGCGATTGACGGGGCGGCGGGGCGGAGCTTGGCGGTTTCGTCGAGATCAATTCGGGATTAGAGGCGAGGAAGCAGCGATTAGTTTTTCAATTAATGTTCAATTTAAAGTCCGTTTTTTGCCCATATCTGAATTCGTTTTGATAATTTTGAAAAAGCTAATAATTTTCCTGCACGTCGCGTCCGTAGCCTTGAGGACATCGCGAAGCGTAAAACAATCGTACTCGAGTGCGTACATCAAGGCAAGGTCGTTAGCGAAAAGAAAGTGATAGACGGAAGGCTCCTCCCTCTCGTGCTCGACGCGTCGTTAGAGAAAAGCAGAAGGGCCAGGAGGCGAAATCAAGCCAGATGCAAAAAGCCAGGGAAAAGAAAATCGATTCGAATTCGAGAAGGCGAGGAGAGCATCGAGGCGTTGGCGGCGTTCGCCGGCGGTGGTCCCGGTCGGAGATTCGATTTTACAACCCTATCGTCCCTTTGACGATATCGACGACTACGGCGAGAGGCTTCCTACGACGTCTTTTATTAGGTTACGAGGAGCGTTATGAAAAGCAGTTCAGTTTCTCTTTGTCTAGCGAGGCCATCTGTCACCCTCTCTTATAAGCGCGTCGACTTTTTCTTTATCTCTTTCTCCGCCTCGGTAACCGACGACCGCCCCCTCCCGCACGCTGCAGTAGCAGTTTTTCTCTTTATTACTTTTTCCTCATTGTTACCGAGCGCACTTATGTGGAACTTGCCGCCCAAGAAGTCGACGGACAAAACCTCCTGCGATAATATATATAAATCGCGGCGCGAACACAGGTTTTCGAAAATACAGGAGGTTCTTACAGCCCCGGAGACACTTTACTTCCCCTTGGTGAAGTTAAATCGACGAGGGGCGACGGCTTGCACTTGACTTCTTCTCCATTGAAACCGCAAGCTCCACGATCAAGAAATTATCCCTCTCTTTTAGAAAAAAAAAAAGTTGCACGTAGAATCGAGTGGATGGCGAGCGTTTAACAGGTATATATATAAATAGAGAGAGAAAGACTAGACCGGCGATGATGTCAGTGGGAAAACTGGGAGTCCGCGCACCGAGTGCAGGCTATCGGAAAGAAACGATTCTCGCGAAGGCGGATAAGTCGACTTTGCGTCTGCGACACGATATACATACGCACACACGTCGGCGTGCGTCAGACCGAGCGCGCAAAAGAGCCGGGATATATTGCGCCTTTGCGGCACATTGTGCGAGGGTTGAGATAGCATCGCATCGCCGGAGATAAAAGAGAGATAACGGGGCGCGATATGCACGTGAAGCAACGGCCAAAGTGCGTATATTTATATACATATCTGTTGGGTATTGATTTATTTTTTTTTTCCACCTATGGGAAAAAGCAGAGTTTCTTTGTGTGCCGAGACCGAATCGCCGTAGTAACTGCGATGCCGCGACTCCGTCAACAATTTTATACATAAATTTGGCGAACAGTTTTTTCTATCGGCCGAGTCGTCCATCGCGCGATAATTAAAGGACAATATCGGGAGGGCCCCGGACTAATTGCAGTCCGCGCAGCTCAGTTTTAATAACTAGGAAAGCGATCGCAAACCGGAGCCATCGTACCCGCCGCTGCCGCTGCACTGCCGGGGAATATAAGCGCAATCCAATTTCATTGCGTGTAATGCTCAGGCGGGGTCACTGATACCCCAGCGGTGTTCGCCTGTGTGTTTACGCAAAATTACCTCGAGCCTAATCGTCGCGATTGTACGGATATAGCATGATGCATAGAAGCGGAGCTGGCTCGCGCGGCAGCAGCCTCGGCTGTCGCGCTCCAGCGCACGACCATATTTCTGCCCCGCGGTCCTGCGCGCGCGCCGCCCGACCGATCTGTGATTAGAAGTCCGAGATTGCGAAATGTGTGCTTATTTTTCCGTACTGTAATAGGATTTCGCGCGATTCGCCTCTCTCGAATGGAGGAATTACGAGGCGAGAGAGTATATTTCGCGTGATTTTCGGATGCTGGGCGGATAATTGCTGTTTACTCAACTCGAATCGCTAAAGTGGCGACGTGCTTTTTTTTATATTCCTTTTGCTAATTATACTTCGTTTGATGACATCATTTATTAGTTATCGATAAAAAGCTGTTTGATGTAAGCAGCTATTATTTTTAAAGCATGAAATAAAAACCTCGATAAAAAGGACTTTGACGACTGTTGCTAATTAAAAATAACTTTTCAGACTAGTCGTAATGACGTTAATCTAAAAATACTCGTCTGCTCGCGTGAATTTAGAACAATAATTTTTAAACTAAACGACGGAATCAAAACCGAGCTCGAAATTGGAAAAAAAAAACCTCTCCAGATAAGAAAATTCCATCCCGGAGAGGAAAATTCAGCGAAAAATGAGGGGATATTCGTGAAAAAAAAAAAAAAAAGAACAAAGGGAGGCGAAAATGAGAACGAAAGAGCGACAGACGCAGCGCGCGCTGCAGGCCGGTCACTCTCCGATTCCCATTCGTCGCGGGTGCACTAATGCAAATCCAGCAGCCTCCATTAACGTATTACGAATCGTCATTATTTCACGTCGTTTATCGGATTGACTAATAAAGTGCACAGCGCGTTTCTCGGCGCGGCGGGGGGATATAGCGCCGACTCCCAAATGAGTCGCCGGGATTATACGAGAACGCGCGCTCGTCCTGCTCTGCCTTTTCCGAAATGCTGCTCTCTCTCTCTCCCTCTCTCGGCGACTTGCCGGCCTCGTTCGCGTGTAATAAGCAAAATTTGCTTCACAGATTGCCGGCCGATCGTTTATGATTAACGCGGCGGCGCGGTAATTGACCGCGCAATATTTTTTAACGCACGCGCAATTTCGAACCGCCGCTTTTATGGACGGGAATTTGGCAAGCCTCCTCTTTAAATGTCAGATTTTTTCCCAAGGCTAATTGCGGCTTTTGTGTTAAGCGCTTATTTGACAGTTGGCGCTTGTGCGCTCTTACATGCCGGAAAATTTATTAAAATCCGTGAAAAACATCCGAATACCCGCGTAAATAATAAATAAATTTCATTCATCGACTGAAATTCAAAGAAAATATACGCTTAAATTAAAACGAAAGCGCATAATTGCGAAAGTTTGCGGGTAAACAAGAACAGCAGTGAATCGCAAAGGTTACGCTCCTCTCCCAGTGTATACTCCTTACGGCGGAGGTCGCGGCCAGTTTTTCAAGTTATCAAAGTGCAGCGAAGGGAAGCAGCGACGGCGGCACAATAATCCGGGCTCCCCGGCAACTTACAGCGGCGGAGATTGCAATACTCGGGGCCAACACCGGACTAAGTGCCGGGGCCGCGCCGCGCGCAGAGAGATACAGAAAGCGGGACTCGTCGTCCGCGCGCCCGGCCCGGGCAGGGAGAGGAAGACGGCTGCACATAGCTAATAGATCACAAACTTGGCGGAACAAAGAGGAGAGGATAGCCGGGGCTTGGCCCTACCAGCCGAAACTTTGCCTATTTGTTAAGTCTTGCCGAGCGAAACTCTCCCAGATACTGGCGTCGAACGGCTATCTGGGCGCAATCGAGACAATGCAGGCCGCGGACGAGACTCCAAGGCGTCGGCAAGTTCTCGGGCGGGCCTTTTTGCCACCTCGCGCATTTGTCAACTTGATGCGACCTTTCCTCCGAGGGATTTACGACCTCTGCTAATTCGCTTAATTTCATTTACTTGAAATACGCCGCGCGGCTAATATAGATTCTCGCGTAACGATAAGCCGCGGGAAAGGGGAGAAAAAAATATCGCAGCTTTAAACATTTTAACAGATTCACGCTCTGCTTTCAATAACGTTGGCGGCTGCGATTTATCAGTGCGAACCCGAACGATCGAAGTTCGCGTGCCTTCCATCCAGCTCCGCGGCATTGAACGCGTCGCCTGGCGTCGTCGTTCCGCGCGAGGAAGCTCCAAGAGAGTGACACGAGAGCTCGCGCATCCGCGTCTTCGTTCACGCGCGTGACGCGCGCGCGAGGAAAAGAAGGACGGCGATACTCGATTGAGCGGGAGAGAAAGAGAGACGCGCGGACGGGGAGGGGCGGGGGGGGGGGTTTCATTCCCGATGACAATATCGCCTTGGGCGGCATCGCCGACTGTAGTAGTGATGCGAATTTCGCGCCCGAGCTCGCATTCTCTTTTCTCTCTGCTTCTTCGCGAGAGGCAGCCCAGGCATCGACTTGCGCCCGTATATATCCAATCCATTCCCCCTTTCTGCCGACGCCGCCTCGCAATTTTTACGACGCCTTTCAATGGCGCCTAGGAGAGAGTATCCTCTCTTTTTTTTTTAGTCAGGCTTTTGTGCGCGCGGATCTTTCGCTCGTTTTCTTTTTTGTTTTTTTTTTGGATTTTTCGTGCCCCGACAATTTGTGGAGCAATTGATTTTTGCGCCCGGCCATCCTAACGATCCCCCTCCCTCCCCTCCAAAAAAAAAATAGTTAGATTGTCGAGAGGAAGGTGAGCGTGAAAATACTTAAAGCAGAAATGCGTTTTTTGTTCCAGGGGACTTGCATCTTACACATCGCCACGACTGCGCTCACCGTAAGTATTAAAAAGCCCGGTAGTAAATAAAGCTTAAATTCAGCGCACGGAGTACCCAAGAAGCAAAAATAAAAGGAACACATCGAGCATTCAATAACCGCGCGGCGTGCAGCCTCCTCTATCTCTCTCTCTCTCTCTCTCTCTCTCGTCTCGGAGCATTAAAAAACATTACCGCGCGAGACAAGCCCGCGACAATGGCCCACGACACACATTTCCCGCGGTGCGCATCCTACTGCTCGTGCTCCCCTCCGAAAAAAAAGGCAGGCAGCCAGGCAACAACGGGCGCGGGAAGAAAACAAAAATTCATGCGCAAAAAAAGAGCGAGCGGCGGTAGAAACGCGGGCGACCCAGCTTTGCAAAAAAAAAAAAAGAAAAAAAAAAGAAACCGCGAATAAGTAAAGAATGGTAGTGGGGTTTGTATATATGCGCCGGCAAGCCCGAGAGCAAAAGACTCGAAGAAGCGAAAACAGATTCAAAAGGAATCGAAGCATGCACACGTACAGGGCGAGCGGCGGTGCAGTGTACGTAACGGAGAGGGGGGGAGGGAGGAGAGACAATGCAGTCGTCGTCGTCGCTCTAAGGTACATAATCATGCTTGCTGATTCCTTCCCTAATAAAAGTCTCACTGTCACCGGCGCAGCCCGCCCCCGCGGTTTCACAAAAGCCTTCCACCCACCCTCCACCCCCCGTCCTCTCGCTCCCTCTCTCACACGCGTCTTCGAGGCTCACCGTCGTGCCGAGCGAGACGTCGCCCGAGAGAGAGAGAGAAAGAGAGAGAAAGAGAGAGACGCGAAACTGCACATGCCTGCAGCTAAACCGCCCGATGCACCCCCCCGCCTTTTTATCTCTGTGCGCGGCGGTGTGGCTGCATGCGCGAGGATAAGACAAAGCGGAGCCGAGAATTACAAGGGATACGGGTCAGAAATGCTTGGCGATGCACCATCTGGAATTGCACTTTTTTTTAATTTACCCCGCTCTGCCGGGTCCCGTCGAAGGACGCAAACTCTTTAGCCCCCCCCCCCCCCCCCCCCCCCCCCCC
>UCOM01001933.1:0-32971 GCA_900474385.1 Ormyrus pomaceus
CTCCCCCCCCGCCCACCTCCCGCGAACCGCTTGTTCCTGAATCTTCGCATTGCTCTTCCCCGCGACTCGTTCGAAGAATTTTAGATAAATTGCAGCCGCGCGCGGACGAGCTGTATTTATTATGAAACTTTTTGGCTATTCCAAAAATTGGAAGCGGCGTCGGGGCGAAATTTTTCCCGGCTAAAATATGTAACGTGTACTAAATTATTTTGACACACTTTGCCAAATTTCTTTTTGCGCTCGAGAATTTAATTTCATTGAAGATCTCCTGCAAGACCTTTCGCCGCCAGTTCCTTTTATTTTCGCATCTCTATTCTTCTTTAAGTAATTAAAGAATTTCTAATTCTTGCTCCACTTTCCCAAAGCTACAAGAGCGCCGGCACGAGGTACAAGGCAGAGGCGATATTGCTACCAGCGCGCCTCTTCTCTCTTACTCGCGCGGCATCAGTGCAGCGACCGGCCATCGGCGACTCTCTCTCTCCTTCTCTCTCCCTCTCTCTGAGCGCGTTCGGAGCTAGGATGCATCAACATCGTCCTGTGACAATCAGGAGCCTTGATTGATTTTGGTCAGCTCGTATGGATACTCTCTCTCTCTCTCTGCTGTGTGTAACAACCTCTCCCTCCTCCCTGCCTTGAAGACAATACCGGAGGCTCTTGCACAACGCTCGGTTATCTGCGGCTGTCGCTCTTGTTTACTCGATACACTTGAAAGAGAGGACCGCGCGACTTCCTGGAGGGTGACCGTTTCTACGTCTTTGTTGAGGTGTTTACCGTTTTTTGAAGCACGCTTTTTCAGAAAATCGATGCGAGTCCTCGTTTCTAAATTAAAACGTAGTTCGAGCTTGTAATTTTAATCAAAGTTCCATTTAAAATAATAACGGAATCAGTGTACGCATATAGCCTGCTCATAATTAGGGCTTCCAAAATTGGATCCGAGGGAAAATTTCAACTTGTAGCTGATTAAGGGCAGTGGTTATATCATTGGTAGAATTTTCAAGTAAATCAAACAAGACTTTTTATCGATATAACATAAAGAAACAAAAAATAATAATAAATCTGTCTTTGCAAATATTATTGAACCGATTGCGTAGTTAATAAAAGTGAATGTAAATTATTAGTAACTTTTATTTATTTATCTCACTTTATACGCCAGATATGAATATTTTATATAAAATTAAAATTGATATTGGTATTAAGTGAAATGAATAAATAAAAATTACTAAACTTAAGAATAATGAAACTCTGGTTAAATTTTCACAATAATAAATTTCAAACGTTTTCTTTTCTTCAAAGCTTTCAAAAATGAATTGGAATATTGATCGATCGTATTGCTCGATGACAGTAAAAGTTATTTTGGCCACCTCTAGTCGTAGCGGCAGCAGTATAGCTGCCTGCAATTTTATTTCAATTTTTCATATTCAGCGTCACGTATTCCCCACTATTACTTTCTTTATGCATTTTTCGTACGCATAATGAAATAAATTCTCATCAGGGCACTTTCGCATTTACATTTCTGCTACATGTCCTCATTATCTTAATTAAAATAAAAAGAGACGTTATCAAATGTGACGTTAAAATATCTAATTACTTGATACTTGAATATTATATCATATAACAATTATTAATTTTATTCGCGTTATTACAAAAATGATTTTTATTATAAAAATGTCTGCACACCATTGGATAATTATGAAAGAGATTAATAAATACATTTAACCCAATGTTTCACATAAAATTGTATAAAAATCTGTCTTTGTGAATAATTTGAATGCAATAAGTATTTCGTACTTTACAAATACTGGCTTAAAGCAAACATTTCGGTTTTAAAAATCATCATACAGCTCTCAGCAAAGTTTGTTAATGAACCAAAGGACAATTTCATTTGGTTTGTTTTGATAATTTTTTGATAATTTATTTAGCAAGGTCATTACTTTTGGGTACTCTTTACAGCTTTTTAGCTTCGCGTAATGTGAAAATTTGAAAAGCTCTTATCGAAATGAAAAAAAAAATAAAAATTTGCCAAAAACGTTGACTAAAAGGGCGGGCTCATTCATTTTATATATATCGAAAATTGAACTGTTCCATAAAGTAAGCTCTACCCAAATCCTTTAGCACGCGCCACTACGTAATCCGTTGACCATTTCCGCGCGGCGGACGCCAAAAATACATCGATACATAATATACATAATACACATCCTGATATAACAGTAAACAGTTGGCTCGCACACTTTCCCCCGCTCGTCCGATCGTCCGCATAAAACTGCGCGGAACGACAAATACCCCTCTGGCCGAGCGTATATTTATACACCGCCCCTGGCCGTTTCATATATATATATACATATATGTATGTATTTCCAGCCGGGGCCGGCTGAAATGAACGCGGTTGACTGAAACGCCTCGCTCGCTGTTCGTCTCTGTCTCTCTTTGCGGCCCACCGCGTCATACAGCGCTTTTCCGGTGTGGCGACTCGCTTAAAAGGTTTTTAATGATCGCGGACGCGCGGCGCGCCCGGCTACTAAAACGCGCGAGCTTTACGGGCGGCGGGCTGCGCGGGGGAGAGGACCAAAGCCGACCCAGAAAAACTTTGATCGCAGTCACGCGCGCGAACGCGTCGCTCTCTCGAGAGGCTACGGTTAAAGCGCAGGGAGAATACGGCTCTCCTCGAAATAAGATCGGTCGAAGAGACTTAATTGAAAAGTTCCTTGGCTAATTAACGCCTCGCTAGAGAGAGCGTGAAAAAGAGATGAGAGAGAGAGGGAGAGGAAAGCGAAGAGACAGAGAAGAAGATCAAAATAAACGAACAGCTCTGGGACCAAAGGGGCAGAGCGGATTAAAGAGGGGAAGAGAAAAAAAAGAGATAAATGAGGGAGGTGGAGACTAGAGTTTATTGGATTAATTGCTTGATTTGCCCGGAAAAAAAATAAAACTGAAAAAAAGAGAAAGTTCGGGGAAGGAAAAAGGAGAGATTGGCTGAAAAACCAAGCCGGGCTCGAAATTGATAGACAGTTATGAAAATAATTAATGCGATTGGCCGAATGAAAGGGGGGTATAAGAGCTAAATAAACTATTAATATAAGCTAGTGAAAGATAATTGGATCGATCGCATAATTTTAACGAGCGGCTAATGGTGAAGCCGATGGTGAAAAAGCTTTTGATCGATACGCGGAATTTTAGGCAGAGCGGCAATGGCCGCGAGCGAGTATAGAATCGCCAATAAAGTCGTTACCCTGCGAGAAAAAACCAGATATTAAACGAAAATGAAATTGACAGTTTTAAAATAAATATTAATTTTATTTAAAAAAAGGTTCATATACCAGCAAATTCAATAATTTATAAATAAAGGAAACAAGTCATTTTTAATCATAAAAAAATTTTTCGCCCATTTTCAAAGTTCCTGCCAAAATATCGTATCGACAGCGATTTTACATTTGGTTGCCGAGTAAAAACAATTGATCAGCAAACAGTTTCTTTGAAACTGACCGTGCGGATAGATCGAACGCAAAATTTATTCATTCCCCCTTGATTAGATTAGATTACGCAGTGCCCCGCCAAAAAAATCTATATCCCTCGGAGAAAAAGTAAGCGAGCTTCGACGCGCGGTAGGCAAAAGACGGTCTCGATTAGAAACGTCGCCGGCTGAGCGCGCCGCCGCCGATGGTAGCAAGCGCCAATGAGGAGAAATTTCCCCCAGAGGCGAAATTGCGCGAACTAGCAACCGTTTAGTAGACCGAGGCGACTGCGACTCCGGAGAGAGAAAGAGAGGGGAAGAGAGAGGGGGGGGAGGAAGGGAGACACCGCTTCGGTCCTGCAGGTTAACGCAATCAGCATTCCAGGTTTAATGAGCCCCGTATCTGGTGCCCCTCTCTTTCTCTCCTTCTCTCTCGCTCTCTCCTTATCGCCTTGATACCTCTCTCTTCTTCTTCCCCGCAAACTGCTTTCGCCCTTCCTCTCCGCACTCCGGCTTCCTTTATAAGCTTTTACACGCGCGCTCCTCTCTCTCCCTCTCTCTCTCTTTTTACCTTTCTTTCGGCGCGCTCTTTCGGATGTACTCCCCCACTCTCTCGCGCTTATTCTTTTTCTTCCGCTCCCTTTTTAGCTGGCTCTTGACTTTATACTTTGTTCCCGCACCTTTCTCGATTCCTTTTTAAGTCGGCTCCCGCCCTACAGGTTCGCGCTTCTTACCCTTTGTTCGAGGCGTATAATTTTGCGTTTGTATTTCTGATTCCTCTCTCGCTCCCTGCCCTCTCTCTCTCTCTCTCTCTCGTCGCTCTGCACTTTTTATGCGCGACCTACTTGATACTTTTGTTTCTCAACTCTCCCTCTCGTCCGCGGCTTTGGCTGCTTCCCCCTTCGCCGTCGATTTTGCCGAGCCTTTGCACGTCGGTTGGGAGTTGGACGTTCTTCGACTGAATTTTGTCTATAAGGTATATGCTTTTGTTCATTCATGGGCGAAAATTGTGGGAAGGGTAGATAAAAGCGGTCCGTTCTGAATTAACTCAATCTGTACAATGGCTTTGCGAAAGTGTACTTTGAAAGTATGAATTTCATTTACATTTTAGTATAAAATATTTTACATTCCAATTAGGTATTGGTTCCAATTAGGTTTGAGAATTCTGTAAAACAAAGAATCTTTTATGCGTTCTGTGTATTCAATGCAGTTTTAAAAAAATTTTTGTATCTTTTTACAACAGAGGTTTCTGTTAAATTAAAAACTGTAATCATATTAGTTAATCGTTTGCAGTTTAGACTTTTCACGTTATCCAATATTTTCATCGTTATTAAAGAGCACTTTTTGTTAAAATAAAACTTGGCAAAAAATATTTATTAACAGTTACTTTTAAATCTAAGCCAAAATTGAAGAAAAAATATTAGATAGATAAAATATTAAAAGTTTTAATATCTAAAAATTTTTTCTAGTAACGCCACGAAAATATTGAACTTTAGAAACGCGTTTTTATCTCGAGCATAAATTCCAATTATTCTGTTGTATACTTTATAGTTCCTTTCAGCCAGATTGTTAATAATAAAAAAAAAGCACGTAAATTAAATTTAATCATTTTCCTTTTTCCCCGCTCGTTTATAACAAAGCAATATTTTTCGATAATCGAGTAACTCACCCCGACTCCAACTCTAATCTTAAACTACTTTCCCGCCCCCGTACAACGCAATTCTCGTGTGCAAACGACGCGCGGAGCGCGAAACGTTACACACAGCGAACTATAAACAACAGATAGAGAACGCAGATAGCGAGCTTAACGCCGGCGAAAATGCGCGGTCTGTGTGCGCGCGGACCGCCGATTCCAAGGTAATTACCGGGAGCTCGGCCGGCCGGCCTTTCAGAATCGACGTCGGAGCGTCCAGCCGTGCACAAAGTCCATTGGAGCCCGATAACGCACAATAATGGAGATGCAGCTCGCTTTCTCTCCCTCTCTCCCTCCCTCGCGTCGCGTTCAATGAGAGAAGGCTTTCACGCGCCGGCAGTGGGAGGGAGAGAAAGAGCCGGCCTGCAGAGTGCCAAAAAGTGTTGCGACGTGTCCGCCCCGGCAAGCGGAGCGTTAAAAAGCCCCGGGAGCCTCTTCCGAGCGGCCAGATGCGTTTTTTCCTTTTTTTTTTCAAAATTCACTCGTCGCCGACGACGCGACGCTTCTCCCTTTTTTTTTTTTTTGTTTCGATTGTCTTTGTTCCGGCTCTCGCGCCTTTTTATTTTGCTCGACCGATCGGAGGATTTCACGCGCGCCCGATTTATACTGAGCCGCTCGATCACCTGTTTCCTTTTAGAGACTTGGCGCGCTTATCTGAGATTTGCGAGAGACGGGGGGAGGCGAAAAAAGCTCTTTCGAAGACTCGAGGGGAATTATTTTCGGGGCGGATCCGCGGCTTTTTTCGCGTGGTGGCGACGGGACCTTTTAGCTTTAAAGGCAATTTTTAATCAGAAAGAGTGAGATTTCTACCCCTTTGAACAGATGGGACTGTACCGGACGTGGAAAGGAAAATGAAATTTTGTTTGCGCACGGGCTTTATAAATATTTATCTTACGAAATAGACTTACGCTATCGATTGCGAATATTTTTTTTTATTTCGCCCTTCTTGTTAATTAAAATTTAAATTAAAACCGTCTTTTAGATGGGGGCCGATCATTGATAAAAATTAAAACCTTTGAATTCGCGAAGTCTTTCCTTTGACAAAAGCAAAAATATTAATTCGCACATTTGATTTAAGGAAGAATGCCTTTGACGCGTAGTGCTTTTGGCTCTTTCGTGAAATTTTGATGAAATGCGTAATAAATCCTTTTGATCGGATCTGGAAAATTTATATTTGCGTACTGCGCCACAAAAAATTTTAATCAATTTTAGAAATTATATAATATTTTAATATATAATTATTTGTTAGTTTCAATCGTTTTAAATACTCGAATTAAAAAAGGAAAATTTATGTAACAAAAACTCGAAAGTACTCAATCTGAATCGCACTCATTTAAGCACAGACAATAGTCGCTCTTTTACGTAACGCACTTCGTAAAATCTTCGGAAATAAAAACGATGAAAAACACTCGGCCAATATGGAAGGGGATTATTTTTTCGAAACAGCTATAAGCCTGTTACTTTGAGCCCGGCTGAAAAAAAAAGCGCGCGAAAGCGGAGGAAGAGAGAGAGAGAGAGAGGGGGGGGGAGAGGGGGAGAGAGAGCTTAAATCGGAAAGCGAAATGGCGGTGCACGCGGTGCCAAAGTGCCGGTGAGTGCTTCGCCTCGTTGCTCGTGCAGCTAATCAATGCGCTAATCGGCAGCGTCTTTTTCACTCCGCTCTTTTTCCGGCCTCTTTTTTTTGCTTGTTTTGGCCAATCCGCTCGAGTATTTTCCTTGCTCGCCGTCTCCCCTTTGGCCTTTCGCCGGAAGGAAATTAGAATGCGCTTTCCCCATTAGTCGGGGCCATTAATTAACTTACTTTATACGTAAAATCGCGATGTTTTCCATTTTCTTAAAATTCAGCGCCAATGCGCCGCGAATGTTTATTCATTATACGATTATGCTGCTCGTCAGATTCGCCGAGATATAATGTTGGATAAACTGCAGGGTAAAATACTTTTTATTTTTCAAAAGACTAATAAGCTTGTAAAGAATACGCTTAAAAGTGAAAAACTTTTGAGAACTGCCAATAAAGTAAATGACAAGGAGTAAAAGGATGCAAAATTGCTTCAAGCAGTTAATTAGAACGTTTAAAAAAAAATTCAGTCCGTGAACCAGTAGATTTTTTCGTTGCGGAAAGTTTAACTTTAATCTTGTTTAAAAACTGTTTGCTTTTACAAAAAATATGTACTTCATCAAATGTCAATAACACCTGTTTTGAACCTGGAATATAAAACGCTACATTTTACAAGATTTGAAAAACTTTTGTGCAATTCATAAAAAGTAAAAGGTTAATTTAAAAAATGTTAAGAAAACTCGTTAAAGATCATCTTAGAAAAGATTGTAATATAACTATTACGCAGAATGGGTTGTTAAAACTGATTTCATTTTTAAAGCTATTTTGAAAGCTTAACGCTGATAGCAAATGTAATAATCCTTTTTACAGCAAAGTAAAGATAGGAGATAAGCGCCTTCTTTAAAAAAAAAAAAAAAAAATTACCACCGGAGTAGTATTTGCATACTTAAGGTAAATTTGTGTGCACTATCCTGCAATAAATCTGCAGTACATTTTTTCAGATTGTCTTTTCCTCCGTCTTCATTATTATTTCGCGCTTTAAGCTCCGCTGATCAACATTTCGTTATCGCGATTAAGAAACTTTAAAAGCTTATATACTCTTATCTAAAATAAGAAAATGATCTTTTACAGAGGCGCACGCTGCATTTTCCTCAAAACCCGCGTCGCGTCCTCGTCGTGCGTAAATTCGAAACTAAAACACAGCCATTATTTAATCTGTACTCATCAGGATATGCAAAAGCAGTAAGTAAGCTCGAGCGAAGCTCTCCGCGTCGCCCTAAAAAAAAAGAAAAAGCGCGCGCAAGTAGTAAACAGCGATATCCCGAGGACAAGTGTCCGCCGCTCTCGTCAAATTCGGCCTGCCGTCCGTTTTCCTTCTCTTTCCATTCCGTAATTCGGTTGCGAGCCGCAGGATCCGCGCGCGCGCGCGCTCGAGCACTAAAATTTCACGAGCTCTACGCTCGCGGCTATTCCGCCTGATGGAAGCGGAGCGAGAGCGAACGTTGGCCCTCTGCTAAGGCGAGCGAGTCCGGGGGGCCAGCTCGCAAGGGAGACTCTCTCTCTCGGGCTGGGACTCTCGGAGTCAACGGCCAGGAAAATGAGTGTCGTCTCTTCCGGAACACGCGCCTAAAGATTTCTCCTGGCTCCTCCGCCCGCCCCCGTTAGACCTTAGCTGCTGCCGGGCTCGCCGTTATTATCCTCCGTCCGTCGTCTTTTGCTTACCTCGACCGTCCTCGAATTGCCAATGATATTGAATGAAAGCTGCTCCGCGAGACGCGCTCTCGTCTCTCTTTCTCCGGGAGCAACTTTTTACCGCTCCCTGTCGGTTTGACGAGGTATTTTTTTACGAGGGCGAGTTGGGTTTTGAGTGATGTTTCGGTGGGATGGAGGGCCGCTGGTCGAAATGCTTTATTATACTTTTCAATTGCGGAGAAATGCTGCTGTAAAGATTAGAAACGAGGAATAATTTTTAAAGGGTATAACCAAATCTAATTTTCGTAAATCAATTTATCACGTTATCCCATTGAATAATTGGCAGAAACTTCTCTTTACGTTCTGCTTTTATAATCTGATAAATGCATTTTTCGCATAAAACATTGATGAAATTTACTTTCAAATGAAATTTCATTGATTTAATTCTTAACGAGAATAGAGTCCCGATTGAATAACAGAATGAGCAGAGATTATAAGATATTGTTTATTAAATTTGTGTAAGATGCATATCAATCTAAATAATTTGTAACAAATCGATAACAAATCTGCTTTTGTCAATAAACAGAAATATTATTCCATTACTATCCCGCAGCTCCAAATAAGCAAAAACCCATTTCACTCTAACTATTTCATACATAAATCTTTCCTCCAAAACGAATAGCTTAATAGAGACAGAAAGATAGAAAAAAAGTCGCGTCGAAAAAAACGCCGAGTGGCAACATCGGGCGAAACTCGTAGACGTTATCGCGCGCGAGAGCAGAGGGCGCTGTATCAATCTCGATTGAGGCTCGTCGCATTTGCAAGACAAATCAGCGTCGCTCGGCTAATAATCCGGGGCGCAGCCTGTATACGAGAGAGGAAGGGGGCAAGAAATCGTCCGGCCGGGAGTTTTATTAAAAATCTGCCATCGGACGGATGATGGATATCGCAGCCGGAGGAGGGACGCGCCTCCGCCGTGCTCTCGGACAGTTCGAGCGCGCGAAAACAATAGAGATTGATATAATACGAATCTCGGGGCGCGCGCGTGGCGCTGCCGACTTTCTTTTTGGCAATTATCGCCGGCTCCGAAAAGTTTTTCCCCCTTGCCGCCCCGCGCGCTTGAGAATTTCGTTTTTGAGCTCCTCCGCGAAGTCGGAACTTTTATATGTATTACGCTCTGCTTTTGCTGCTTTGAGCTTCCGAAGTGAGTTTTTCCTTTGTTCTTGGGAAAGTTGGCTAGAGACTGGCGCGCGAAAAATTAAATAGCCTCGGGAATGTAATTGCGTTTAAAAACAGGTTCTGTTTCTAGGGATTGGCGTGGTATAAATTGAATGGTATGGACGGATGATTTCATATTTCATTGCGCATAAACGAAAATACTTTGGCCGTTAAATTAAATTAATATGCTTCAATTTCAATTCTCCCAAGATCGTAAAAGAGTAAGATCCGAAGTTCGGCGTTCCCAAGACACTGGCAAACTTTCCGCGGTTTCCGCAAAGAAGATTCTCAACTGTACCCATAATACATGTATGTATAACTCTGCAATCGGATCGAAGGAACTCTCGCGAAAGCATCGCAATTCAATCTGTCGCTTTTTGCCTCCGCGAGCCGTGGATGTAAACACGGAAAAAGACTCGAGCTGCGATTCCCTTTTATTCTTTTTTCATCCTCCAAGAGAGAGAGAGACTGCAAGAAAGAGCGAATTTGCGAAAAAGATAGAGAAACTCGCGAGCCGCGCGGCTGGAGAAAAATAACTTATCTCGCCATTAGCAAACAGGAAGCCGAGAGAACTTTCATCGAGAAGTGGCTGAAACGCTGTAGCCGAGGCCCCCCGACAAAAAGCGAGGAAGAAAAAGAGCCGAGGGAAGGGGGGAGGGGATGGAAATCGGATAGAAGATAGATCGGCCGAGAGGCCGCCGCGCGGCGGGAGAGAAAATTCGAGTTTGCTGAATTAAAGCGGCGCTCGGCTGTGCCTAACGAAGTCAGCCCCCGACGGGGGGAGAAGAGAGAAGGGAGGAGGCGAAGAATGGCCGAGGAACTTGTTCTTCTTCGCCGTCGGCCCGGAAACTGTCATAACAAGCGTAATCTCATATACAAGGAGCTGTTGCTGCCGAGGGCTGACCTGCTTCGGAGGGGGAGGGGGTAAAGAGCCCGGCGCCACGTGGAAGTCGTTTCTGTATTAACGGGGACCGGAGGTAGATGCGAAAAGTTTCTTATTGAAAAAATTTCAAAACGATCGCCGTCGGTGGGGATTCGCTTACGTTCAAATATGAATCGGATAATGATTTTTTTTTTCCCCCCCGAACTCTCGTCTTTGCGGTTTAAGCTGTGTGACTTGTTACGGGAGTCTTCTTTGATTTACGTCGGTGAATAGTCACTTTACTGAATACGTAATATACTTTGTGCTATTTTTTATATGTAAATATCGTTAATCGTTTTAATGTTACTATTCGCACTCGTCCGCATTTTTCTTAAACTCGTTCGAAAAAAATAGGGGCTCTCGCAGGTATCCGGAAAGTAAAGGCAAGCCGACTACGGAAACTTACCGGCTACGCGAAATTACTCCCCCATTCCGCTCGTTCGTTCTCCTCCTTTTTTCTTTAACCTCGCTGTTTGGCAAAGACTCTCTCGCTCGCGCGCGCCATTAAAATGATAAAATAATGTTTGCGATGGTAAGTGGCACTAAAGCCCGGCTACTTATACCGTCAGCGAGAGCGTAAGAGCGAGAGGGAAGGCGAGGGCAAAAAAAAAAAAAGAGGAAGCCGAGCTCACGGGTAACGAGAAGGGCGAATCAAATCTCCTAACCTCTAAAACGCTTTTAAAAAGCCAATGAAAGCGGATGGGGGGACATTTTTTTTTTTTTTTACAGAGGACGCTCGTTTCTATTTGGACGAGGATGCCCGCTTTTTGAGAAGCTTGAAAGGTATTTAAACGAGCTCGATGCGAGCTTTATTTTGGGAGATATTATTTACGATATTTGCCGAGGGTTTTGTAATTTGCGGCGATGCAGGTCGGCTTTAAGAAGAGCTGCCGTTGAATCCTCTTTCAATAATGGCGAAAACTGATGGCTTATTATGTAAAGTGCCGAGTTCAAGCAAACAAATAAGCATAAATTTAAAAACGATCATTTATCGAAGTAAATATTCTTTAATAAAGGTACGTGATATTACAAGTACCTGATTTTATACAAACATATTTAATTAGATAAAATTGAACAGGCAATAATTGTCTTTAAAATTCAATTAATTTCGATGTAAATTTTAAATCCCATTCTGATTTTGCACCTTCGAGCTTTCGTTCTATTTTACAAACATTCTAATAAAGCGTGTTCGAAAACGCAACAAGCTCATTAAGAGTTAAAATCCAAGCATAGTTTGGATTTCCTCCGAGGATCGCGTTATTAATAAGCACTGACGCGAGCGCAATTCCTCCATTAATTCCGCGGATTCTGCCCTCAAAAATTCCCCTCCCGCCGATAATACTCACAGTGTATATACTGCCCAAAAACATATACGAAAGTGAGGCCGCTTGGGTAAATTCTTGGGCGCAGCTCCATCCAAAACTTGACTACTCGACTTTTGACTCGCCGTCGCCGAAGTACACAATCCGGTCAAAGAAGCCTAATAATATAAAACCCGATAAAACTTGGATTATTCAACCGGTTTTCATGCGTGCACCCGGACGATTTTACCCCAAGTTTACAGGACTTGATCGTTTCTTTCCCGTGGGAAGGCTCCACTTACGGCCCGCGGCGTGGCGTTGGCTTTGGTTTTCGGGAAGAGGCGGAGAGAGAGAGAGAGAGAGAAGCTTTGGCTGCGCCAAGCCGCGTGTTTGCGGTTTTGCTGTCGGTATTCCGGATGTAGACTCTCCGCGCCGCACTCTATGCAGTGCACTTGCCTCGCTCTCTCTCTCTCTCTCTCTCTCTCTCGTCGGGATACACTCTCCCCGTCGCTGTTTCCCGCCGGTAGCGCGCGCCGCTCTCGACCGCCGCGCGGCTTCGAACGCACCTCCGCCGGAGAAACACCGGCCGCACCGCAAGAGTTTCCGAAGGTGCTCCTCCGCGAGCTTGTTTGTACAGCTGAGAGGCGGAGCCCGGGGCTTATCGAGATTCGACTGCGTATCGATGACCGGGAGAATGGGGATCGCGTGGCTTTAAACGGGGTAACGGACTCGCATTATTCAATTAATGCTTAATTATCTCTTTTTTGCTTCGTCAATTAAACTTATTTCGGTGGAAAAGCAGTCGTTTTTATTTAGACTTTTTGTCGCACAAGCTCTTGAACGTATACCAAAAAATTCAAGAGGTCTGTGTCCGTTGCTAATAATAATCCATTTTTTGCGCGTGAATACTTTATTCTTATCTTTATTTTAAAGTTGAGCTTTTATTGCATAAATTCTTATTAGTATTTAAATTGATTCCTAAGTAAAGAATAAACGCTTATCGTCATTGAACTCTGCATTAAATTAATTATAAACAGCAGAATTTCGAAAGCATTCAAGCCGACCTTTCGAGCGAAAGTTTCGGTCTTTCATCGAGTGGCGCCAGTAGTTGTTCAGACGAGAGTGAAATTCATAGCCGTCGCCATTGTGGCAGCCCGGCGAGCGACTTCGCGAGGTAACGTCTTAATAATACAACCTGCCCCCGAACTACCCTAGGAGTTCATCACCCATTCCTGCCCGAAGCCCACCGCTATATAGGCGGCGGGAGGATAACGAAGAGCCGCCGCCGCCGCCGCCGCCACTCCGACTACTGCTTCTTAAAGCTCTCATCGTCGTTTCCACTTCTCGGGCTCGGGCGGCGGCGCAGAACGGGAAAATCGCGCCCCCACTCTCGAGGGTCAATTGAAAAATCGACAGGGCCAATTGCTTCGGGGATAATGATTAGATAAGCCCGGGGATTTTAACAAGTTGCTCCGGAGAATTGCTCTGCTTCTCGCTCTTTTGCCTTTGATATTTTTCTCTGAAGATGCATTTAAAACGGAAAATTTTAATTAAATTTACACTAAAATTTCGTCATTAAGGCGAAAATTGTAAGCTTAACCCCGCGCTCTTGTATGATAATTACTTGTAAAACAAAGTTTTAGATTATAAGTTAATTAGGCGGGATAATTGCGATTGATTGGCCGGGGAAGGGCTGCGGCTCCTGTAATGAAAGTGCCGGGTGCGTAAGGCGATACGAAACAAGAGACAATGGCGCTGTGTCTTTGGGAAATGGGAGTTGATAAGATGCGGCCTTAATTATTCGTGTATAGTTAAGACGCGAGAGGAGTTCGGCCAGTTCTGCCATTATGCAAATCTGGAACTTGGATGAACATTGGGGGATATTAGTTACATTGCTGATTGGCTGCATTTCTAAGTACGCGTAATGCGAGTTGGATTGCAAATCCATCTGCCGCGATAAGTACCAAAAAGCTTCAAAGACATTGAAAAAAAAGAAAAAATTACTACAGCTTAAAATTAGTTTTAACGGAAAAATCAAATTGTACCGAAAATTAAATGATATTAACCATTAATGCCTTTCAATCAATAACGAATTAATCGAACTACATTGAAACATAAAAAAAGGTCCCAAAAACTAGTGAACCCGAAGAAAAAGCCAGCGAGTCGCGTAATCAGTAGGTAAATAATTTAATTAGACGCCGCGGGCGTAAGTGTATTTCAGTTAAGTGACGATTGCAAGTGTTTGAGTTGAAGTCGTCGCAAGGGGCTTCTCCGAGCGCTAAAGGGAAGTTTGCGCGCACGCGGCGGCGGCGGCGGCGGCGGCTCCGTGTCTCGTGGTCCCCCCCTCGCGGCGCCCAGGAGCTGCCTTACATCCTCCCTGTGGTATTCCGCACAGCGACTGCCGGCGGAAAGGCGACGGGGGATCGCTGCTACTAAATGCGCCTCTTAAAGCCCCTCGACTCGCCCTGGGATTTAAGCCGACCTTCCACTGATTAGCTTTATTGCCCGCAGTCGTTCCGATCGCTCATCGAGCCTTTTTTTCGAGCGCAAACGTCGTCGAGTGCTTTTTCGTTGGAGCTTTTTTCATTGTTGACTGTATGGCTTGCTTCGACTTGGATCCTATTAATGATTGCGTAGAATATTCTCGGGCGATTTAATTAACGATGCGAGTATTAAAGAAGATTGAAGCTTAAATTTAAATGAAGGAAGCTCCTTGCGTTTTAAAAATTTATCTGAAAAAGTAGGTTAAATCTTTTGCAAAGTTTCTTCAATCCCTAAAAGATCTAAAAAACTAAGTTTTCCGTGTAAAAGTAATAAATTTTAATAACTTCCACAAATACATCATACATCATTGTAGCGATCAATCAGTAATGAAATCTTTTAAATTTCATTCTAAAAAAAAAATGCTTAAAAAAATTTTAATAAATTTACTCTTATACATCAAAGACGGATAATCTGTCAGAGTAAAAATTTACCCTAAATTTCCTCTCCATAAAATTATAAAATTCGCCGAAAGGAAAAGAGGGCGCGAAAAAGCAGTAGCTAAGTAAATTTCCTTGACCCGCGTCGCGGCCCCTCGACGTCTCCGCGCTCTCAACAAACGCGGCGGACTAATAAAGAGGAAAAAAAGAAAGGCCTCCGCTGCAGCACCTCCAACCCCGAAAAACCCTTCTCAAGACCCACTTGAGCGGATCCAATCTCCGGGGCAGTCGGTAGCTATGCTTTCTCGGATTTCCAAAAATTTCGGCCGCCTCTCTCCCTCTTCCCTGAGTGCTCGCCGAGCGCTGCATGCAGAGGAAAAAAAAGCAGAGGGGGAGAGGAGGCTCTCGCATCGCGAGAAGCCAAGAGGAACCAAAGCTCGAGCCAGAGCGCATCGAAACGCCGAGTTCTGGCAGGCCTCCAAAGCCGCAAGGCCCGATTCAATTTTCCCGCGGCACATACATGCTTACGCGCTGCCGCGTCAACCCCGACGACGACGACGGCGACTTGTGCCTGCCCGCTTTTTCCCAGCATCTCCATCTCGGCATCGATTTAATTCCTCGGCAGAGTCGTCGCCGCGAGAGAGGGTCATTGGAATTCACGAATCCGGCGCATCCGCGGCTTTTTCGATGCAACCTCGAATCTCCCCCCGTCCCTTTTTAAAGCGAGCTCCCTCGCGCTTTTTTCCCCACCCCTCTCTCTATCTCTCACTCACTCTCGAGCGCGCGGCAACGTTTTAATGAATGCGATTCATTGGAGGGTCTCATTAAAATCAAGTGTCTCGCGTGCAGCCGCGCCGCGATTTTCCATCGACGCGTCGTTCGAGAGAGCGCGCAAAACTTTCAGGCCGCGCCAAGCCGCCGCTCCCCGCGCCCGCGGCTTTGAAGCCAAGTCTGATTTCCGCCTCTGTCTCCTCTCGGCTGAATCGCGCCGCTGGCGTTTTTTTTTTCTTTTTTTTTTTTTTGGCGGAATAAACGGGCGCGATATAAACGCGCGACCGCGCGGATGGATGTGGGTCTTTGCGAAAGTGATATTCGGAAGCCTAAAGCCCGAGCGAGATTGAGGGAGAGGCTGCGTGTACTCACTTTGTACGTTCCCAAATCCTTGACTGTGCAGGCGAGTTTAACGCTCCTGCCCGCTGGCACTGTGATGTTGCCGATGTCTTTCACGAACTCCGGCTCGATGATTGTTGACGCTGAAATCAAAGGTTAATGTTAGGAACGATTTTCGTTTCGTCCGCTTATTGCTTTAGATTTTTATTTTGCCATTGATTAAAAATAGGAAATGGGACGAGCATTTCTTGGAATTGCTTTCGGTAATTTTAATTATCTTTGTTGGCTTTTCGATCCTAATAGGATTTTATAATGCTGATTCTTGTTATGCTGGCTTATTGCTTGTTTGCGAAACTCGTATATTTCAATGAATGCAATAAAAAACACTTCTATATGAATTAATCAAACACAAAGAGATTTCGTGCTGTTTTAATAAAAACAGCCGCGGTTTTACAATAGAACCAATGAATTCCGCAATAAACTTAACCTCGGGGCATAGTATTTATTCAGCAAAATTACTCTTACTCTCGCTGATGGGATGAAGTTAAAGAAAGACGCTTAGCCGTAGCTGCAAAAAAAGGAGAAATTATGTAAATACCCAACGGGCAAGTCATGCGCGCCATGAAAATCCATACATACATATTTATGTAAATTCGCCGCCTCGTAGCCTCCCCGCCGGCGCATCTCATACAACGTCTGTTTTCAATGCGCAGGAAGGTGCGAAACGAAGTATACACACGTACAAGGAGGAGACATGCATAGACGGAGAGCTTGAGGGAGAGAGAGAGAGAGGGAGCAGGCGAAGAAAGGCGCCGGCAGGAGAGAGCAAAAAAGAAGGCGCGGAAAAGAGAGGCGCTGATATTCGATGCAACTGGTGTAGCATCTTACGGAGTCACTTTAAATCCTTTCTTATGGACCCAGTCACGAAGCTCGAGTCGCGCAGCCTGCCGGCCGTGACTTTTAAGGCGGATCGAAGTGACTACTCCACTTGGCAAGCGGCACCCCGAGAACGAGAGACTACTAGGAAATTCTCTTTGGGACACTGCCATCGACTTTACTATCTCGCCGCCCTTCCCCCCCCCCCTTTGCTCCTTCAAAAGAAACTGCCAGGACTCTCGCATGCCGGCGGTCCTCTCTCTCTCTCCGGCTCTTCCTTCGTGTATGTTTGACGCGAGAGCGCGCGAGAGGAGGCAAGACGCCGGGAATGGAGTTGGCATTCCTTTGTGAGGCAAGCCGCTCGCGGATTGCGAATCCGACGGAGCGAATTCTTCCGCGACGAATTAAAAAAAGCTACGACTTCGATCCCCTCTCTCAATCCTCTCATCTTGCATTCTTATATCGCCGGGAGAATGTGTGTCTCTTGTGGAGGCTGCACTCGTCGGACGAGCTGCGATTGGAATTAATTTTAGCGATCGATCTCCACTCTTTTTTATTATCGTAACCGGTCAAAATTCAGACCTGAATGTCTTCATCCGGTTTCCAGCAATGGTAATGAGACGAACTAATGCTGGATTGAATAAAAAATGTTGCTTCATTATCTTACAATTCGCTCTGAGCACCCTCCACACACCGCTGTAACTCCCGCCAGTCCCACTATAAAATATTCATGCGCATCAAGATTTTATAATAACCCTTCTGCTCTCGCACTTTCCTTAACCTTATTTTTTCCCGCCGCTGTATCTCTGGAACTAATTAAATAAACTAATAAAACCGCGCGCACCGCGAGCATTGCAAAAAAAAAGAAAAAAAAAAATTATCATCCCGAGGAAGCTGGCTTTTAATTAAAAGCGTAATACGTCCGTTTCCCCACTTATTAATAAGGCTGGCACAAAGAGAGCCGAGTAGATAATTATTAAAATTCGCGAATGAAAAACCGTACGAGTAGCCTGTCGACCTATAGGCGCAATCCCCCGAGTGTCTCCTAATGATACGGCAATCCTTCATCTCCATCGGCTGCCTCACACATCCCGCTTGCTCGTTCGCGCAATTTCGAAGATCGCTCTCGACAAAAGCCTCCTCTTTTCAGGCTCGCTCTCGCGCCTTCCTCCGCTCTCGTTCGAGTTTCCTCCGAATTAACAAGCTGTAAAGCAGAGACGTACGTCCGGAGGAGAGGGAAGCTTTGAGACTCGTCTCTCTCCTCGATAGGTGAGCGTGCACTCGACGTCTTGTAATTGGGGGGAACGAGCGAGCGTAAAAATGTGTAACGCGTGGAGAGGAGAGAGGCCGACGCGGTGATTAGAGAGGAGGAAGATTTCCCGTGGACGAGCGAGGATCTTCATTAAGTGACGAGTGCGTCGAGCGCGGATTTTAATTACTCCGCAGCCCCGCGCGCGCGCGCACACAGACGCAAGCGCAAGCGCGGAGAGGCCGCCCGAAGTAGACGCGAGACGCGAATTCAAAGATTCCGCGAGCGGATGAAGGGACGATGTACGTATATACGTATAATATGGAGCGAGGAAACGCAATTAAGGCGGAGCTTCCTCATTTGGGTATTAATTTTCTTTTCCTCTCGCGTGTGCTTCTTTTTCCCGGCTCGAGCGTCTTCAGTCCTCCTGAAGCGCGGATCATCGCCGTGCGGCGGCTGAGGAGGATGTGATTATTGTGTTTCGCGGGTCGTCGCGTCCCCTAGTGGCTCGAACGATTTATGTTAATGATCGCACGCGATGTGCTCGAGTTTTTTTTTTCCTTAATTGACGGCGTCGACGACGCGAAGGAGACGACGGCCCGGAAAAGTGGGACGCGCCAATCGGACGGGGGAATTTTAATTTCCGAGAACTATGAATGTTAAAAAAAAAAAGTCCGCCATTATTATTTGAGGGTGAAATTTAATATAACGGAAGTTTCAAACTGTGCAAATACACTGATTCTAGTCAGACAAAACGTGGAGATTACTGAATCTGAATAACGTACTTTAAAATCAATAATAAATGTTACGCAGATCTCTGATTAAGAAAAAATTAAGAAATTAAATTTTGAGAAGCTAAAATAAGAAAGCGGGTCAAACGTGAAAAAAGTAATTAAAAGACGATTCGTCGACCAGTGCGGTAAAATCATTTAAAATCCCCTTTCAGCGCGGCAGCATTTCAGATGCCGCGGATACCAAACTTCAAAGCGGCGGCTTCTGCTTTTCCCCTCCTCGGCCTTTAAGAAAAATTAAAAAGTATCAAAGGAAAATCTCGACACTTTCTCCCCCACAATCTCTTACCGCAGTACTTCGTATTAGCTTGTTATTAATCCAACGTCGCCTGTAATTCTCCCTTCCTCCTCGGGAAGAAGAAGAAGTCAAGGAAAGTCGTAAAAGCCCGGAAGGAGAAAAAGCGCTAACGGGATTAAGCCTCGCCGACGCTGTAAATGGCTTTTCGGTCGGTCGGCTACGAAATTTTCCCCTCGGCCCCGAAGAGTCCCGTCCGCCCGGCGTATTAAAGCGTTATAATTCCAGAAGAACAGCATTATCCTCCCATAAATAATAAATCTCCCGGCCCGAGTGGCTCTCCTGAGCAGCGCGGCGGAGCGAGTCCCGACTATCGCGTCAGCAATTTCCTATGCAGCTTGCTTGCCCGGGCACAAAAAAAGGCCTCTCTGCCTTCTTTTCCTTTCCTTCCTTCCGTCTTGCGCGTGCTGCTGCAGCGACTTTCCTCCTCCATCGTCCCCTTCGCCCGATTCGCTTTGTACAGTGCGAGTATTTTTAGAGGTACTGCGACAACGATGCCGTGGGCAGAGGATGCGAGATCATTATTCACGTTATTAGAGATGCATTAAGTTAGGCATCAAAATATGCGTCCCGTCTCTTGAAGTTTAAAATCCTGGCTTTTTCTTGTGCGTTATTAAATGGACTGTTAAGTATTTAAAGAAAGTGGACAAAAATTGATAAAGGAAGCTAACTTACGACTTTTAGAATTGAGATCAACGTTTTCACGTCGTTTCCTCTTTAATTTTTGAAACGATAAATGTATTATACATTTGAAGTATTAAATTATTACCGGTGGCTCTTCGATATAAGATAAATATAATTTACATCAGACAGTTACATATTCAATTGAAAAAATGTGTTATTGTGAATTGATTAAAAATTAAAATACATTCAAGTGAGTTAAAATATAATTGTAAAAAACTGAAACCTTATAGAAAATGAAGCAATCTCTGAAGATCGTCTTTCTTCAAACCAATCTCAAATTGTCAAAAAGGAAGAGAGCGTTTGAAAAAGTCGAAGGAAAACAATTACTTTGCCGTAGTTACCCCGCACACACTCATATACATTCCCAATCTTTGCCGTCCCTATTCCTCTCTCTCTCTCTCTCTCTCTCTTCCCCGCAGCTGCTTTTAGCCATTAAAATCCAAGAAGTCCAAGATTCGCGAAAAAGCAAAACGATTTCCAATCATTGGGGGCCGGAGCTACGGACAACACACTCGAAGGACTCCAATTGTTTCAAAGCAAAGAGAGCGAGAAAGCGGGGGGAGCGAAAGAGAGGTAGAACTGAAAACCGAAGAAAGGAGGACGCCGAAGGAAATGGGAAAGCAGCCCCCGAAGAGCGAGACAGAGCCGGAAGAGAAGAGTATAGGGAGAAGATCGACAAGACCAGCGATGGGAGGTGGAGGGAGGCAGGAACGACGGCGGTAGGTTACGTGGCGTTTTCATTAAATTGCGATCGCTATCACCTAGAGAGCTCGCCCTCTCTCTCTCTGCGAGAGCCATCCTTGGCAAGATGGCGGGAAAGCGTTTTGGCGAGCGTTCATCAGAAATGCATGGGGTTCCCAGGCTTGCGCGCCCCGGCAATCCCGGAAAGGCCGCCAGAGAGCGAGCGAACGAGAGCTGCAGTGCTCCTTCTCTACCTCTCGTCGTTGCCCATCGAGAACCTCCACTCAACGCCGCCGCCGCCGCCGCCGCCGCCGCCGCCGCCGAGTCCGAACGAAAATCCGAGATAAGGCTGCGCCGCGCCGTATACTTTATCTAGATTCGCGCGCCAAGAGCAGGGCATTTTCTGATTCCGAGCGCGCTCGCCGCTTTCTCCCTCTCTCTCTCTCTCTCTCTCCGGCTGGCTTTCTTTATTTTTGCGGGCGACGCGGCAGCAGCGCCGAAATGCCGGCGAGCCAAATACCCGTGGAAAATGCTCCGGCTAAATCTCCGCGCGACCGGGGAGGGGGGAAGGGGGGAGACTGCGCCCGGCCCGATTTATCGACTGAGTATTCAAATTCCTGTGTTTCGTTAGCAATTTCCAGCGCCCCGCGAGTATCGTTGCGAGTATCGCCGCGGCTCCTCTGCCCTTTTTCCGTCTTCGGTTTTCTTGTTAGCGACAACGCCGGGCTGCCTTTTACGTCGCTCCGCAGCGGGAAGGGAGAGAGAGAGAGCGCCTGGCTGTGTACGCTTTTTTCCGTTCCGCCGCTCTTTTTCTTGCCCGGATCTCGCGGAGGGTTATTTTTCTGGGTTTATAAGCTATAGCTTTGACGAATGGCTCTTGCTTGATGGGTCTTTCGAGATTTAACGGGCTTTTTTTACAGCTGTGATTTAAGCGAGTTTTGGCTTTATTTTCTCCCTTATTTATGTAAGTAAATTAAAAAGACCGACAAGGTCGACTTCATTTTTATCTACTTTATATCGGCAGGATTACCACATTTTTTTCACAAGTTTCACGACGTTCAAGAGATCAGCTGCAAAACGATCTCGTATCATTTTTTACGAAGAGCGTGTAAAAGGATAATCTGCATTTTACCGCGTATAAAGTTTAAAAAAACTCCCAAAAACTGCGCACCCAAAATTAATTTTTACCGAAATAAACCCCCGAGAAGATTGTCGATAAAAATAAAAGAAAAAAAAATCGAGCACGACTACGTCGCGAGCGATAAAAAAGGCAAGCTCCCTCTCTCGCAATCAAATATCAATCCGTAACTTTATTAATTCGAGCCAGCGGAGCCGTCGCGGAGAATCCACGTGCCATTGGCCAAGGCAAATCGAGCGTGAGATGGGCGTTAAAGAGCGCCGAAGCGTTCTCGCTCATTTAGCATTGTCGCCGGCGGGCCGGGGGGGGGGCGCTTCGGCTTTGCGCCTTGTGCCTCGAAATAAAGCAAGAAAGACCAGCTGACAAACGACGTCGGTCCGTCAATTCCGGGGGCAATAAGTCGCCGGCTCTTATCGCGCTCGGGCCTGCCTCGCTTCCTTCCTTTTTTTCTCTCTCGCGGAAAAGAGCCTGCGCGTAAGAGGGAGCTTCATCGATATCAGCGCTCCTGCCGAGAGGAGGGAAAAAGCGACGCGAAGGGGTAGATAAACCCGGGGGCCTTTTTGCAGCCGCGGCGACGGCGGCGGCGGCGGCGGAAAGATTAAGCAAGCCGAATTCGCCTCTCGAGTGACTCTCGTCGTCGTCGCCCGACGACGTCTCGAGAGCGGGAGACGAATGTAATTCTACTTGCGCGAAAGCCAACACAAACACTTGCCATTGTTGGCGCGCTTAACTCACTTAGCTCCTCGAGTGACTACAACTCTCTTCTTGCTTAACTTTCGACGCGGCGCGCGGGGCGGGCATCTCTTGCCTTCTTTTTTTTTTCCAGTTTTTGCACGGAGATTCGGGCGGTCGCCGAGAGTTTTAATTGTTCTTGGGGATAGTCGCTTGCACGGCGGGGATAATTTGATGAGATCAAATGACGCCAAAAAGCCGGAATAAATTCAATAAACTTTTTTTTACGATTTAATTTATATTAATTTGTAATTTAATTCGATTAAAAAAAAACTGGAGGTTAACTTTTATATCGAACCAAATTTGATCAATCGAATGTCATATCGAACAGTTGAGAAGGTAAATTGTCAAGCGGCCGCCGAGAAATCTCCGTATTAAAAGACGTTTCCCCCCCTATTATTTATAAGTAGACTGCTGTCTTCTTGCGCGCGATCTTATTACGGCGAAACCTTTCATAATTTTATCGCGGCAAATTGCTTTAGCATTTAAAAGATAAAATCCCCGCGTAATGGCGCGCAATCCGCCGGGGACTTGTAAATTCGCCGGATGAAAAAGCCTCGAAAAACGCCTCATTCCCGCGGCGCGCAAAAAGCAGCAGCCTTGTATCATCCGGCTTAAAAATATATATCCTCCCGCTGGTTTATCATCCGCGTTAATGGCATCGGTTAACCGGCGCTCCTTTACGAACGTCTTCCCTTTTTTTTTCTCGTCAAGCTCTCTCTCTCTCGCGACAAGCGCGTATTATCCTGCGGAACAAAAAGGGGGAAAAGGCGAAAACCGCGAGAATCTCGCAAGCTTTCCTTCCCCCCCGGTCGGGGGCTATCGTCCCCTTAGATCTCATAAATTTCGCGAAAAACGCGATTAAAGCGACCCCCCGCCGCGTCGCGCGCAACGCCCTGCGTATAGCCCCGTTCAATCTAAGTATTCAAATGAGCGAACCGACTCTCTTTTCCGCTTCTCTCGCGCCTTCCCATCTCCTCTCTTTTTTTTTTTACAGCCACCGACACTCTCCACCCCCACACCGGCGGGCGATTGTTACGCGCCCCGGCTCTTACAAAGGACGGAATCGCGTGAATCAACGAAACGAATTCTCCCTCTCTCTCTCTCTCGCGCCTTTCATTCGCCGCCGCCCGCAAAACGCAAAGTGCTTTCCGGCTGCAGCGCGCGCGAGCCGCGATCGACTCCTTTGATTTTCCGTGCTCTCTCTCTCCGCGAGCGCGAACACTTTCAAGGTTATGGGGCCTCGGCGCGAGATCTCGCATTCGCTTAGCTCCTTTTTCGTTTTGCCTTCTATTCTCTCCTTCCTTTTCTGATTTTTCTTTTTTCCTTTTTTTTCCTTTTTTTTTTGGAGAAAAGAGATTTTCTCTGATGGGGTACTATCTAGCCTTGGCAAGTTTCGCAGTTTATAAGGCGAGTACAAAAGGCTCTTTCAAGGCTTAATTTTTTTTTTTTTTTCTTTGCCCCTTGGTAGAAGAAAGTTTCGCCGGCTATTGAAGACGAACAACGCCGCTTATTTCATCACAAATTTTAGTTGTAGTTTATTAAAATATGATTCTTGGAATTTAAAGAAATTTATACTTTTTAAATTGTATAATTCTTGATTACCGCTGATAACTATCAATATCGAGTAAGCAAGCGATTTCTTAACTGTCGATTATTAAAGTTGGAGCTTGTCAGACGAGGCAGCGGCGTTTTTCTAACTTTTGAATTTCCGGCGGTGGTCAAGCGGCTAGCTACCGTTGCCGTCGACGTCCTCAACGTGTCGTTTCTTTTTTCACGATGAACGTAATCTCCGGTTCGCAAGAAACCTCGTATCCGAAGACCGCAAAATCCTGCGTAAATTGAGATTCATAAGCTCAATTTTTCAAGAGGAGTTTTTTCAGTTCTACAACTTTAGATTTCCAATTTTTGTTCGAGAAACAGTTTTTTTTTCGCTTGCAGTTCGACTTGTTAAAAATATAAATTATGTTATAGTTAATTTAGTAAAAAGAATTTATTTCAACGATTTTAAAATTTTTAATCGACGAACTATTTTCAACTAAGAAAACTAAAAAGCATTAGGGTTCGAGATAAGAAGTGATAAATCGATTTCCCTTTGCCAGAGGAAGAGCTTGGAGATAGACGCCACTTTGCTATTCTTTTTGCAGCAAGTTGGAATACTCCACGCAGTCAGTCAGGCGCTCTCTTTTTTTTTTCCTCCAACTCGCAAAGAAGTCACGAAGTGAGCTCCCACCGAAAATTGAATTTCAAGAGAGCCGGCATTAAGAGGAGAGAGTAGCGTATACGTATACGCAGGGAGCGCGAAAAAAGGATCCGTAAAAATCTCGTGAAAGGAAGCGTGACCCAGTGACGGGCACTTGTCGCCTTTCCCCATTGTCATAGTTCAATTCCCATGAATAACATTTAAAGCTCTCTCTCGCTCACTCTCTTCTCGGGAAACGTCGGGCGATAAGAGCTGCGCGCCTGGCGCGCGACGACGACGACGACGCGAAAGAGTAAAGGCAATCCGTAAAACCGTAAAATGCCTCCCTCCCTCGCACTCCTCTCGTTGGAAGAATTACGGGACTTTGTTTCGCGAGGTGATAGAATCTGAAAGTGTCCCCCTCCCCCTCCGTTTCTCTTTTTCTCTCCGTAAAAGGATCAGCGCGCGGGACCACCGCCAGATGTATATGTATATAGGGAGGGGGGGAGACGGACGGAGAGGGAGAGAGAGAAGAGGCAGCGAAATGGGAAGAGGACCTTATCTTAATGAACTGCCGGGACTTAGCTCTGTAATTTGGAAAACGTCGGCGTTAAACGGCCGGCAAAGCGCAGCGCCCCGCTGCTTCTCTCTCCCTCTCTCGCAGTGCGAGCGAATATATACCAACGAGCGCGAACGCGATTCGCGTTATTATGTAGTTTTCTTTTTCCTCTCCTCGAGACGAATTGTGTGGTTTCTATATACACTCTTTTTTTCGCCCCGGGGGGCTAACCACTCTGAAATAAATTTCTGATTTTTTCGGATGGTTACTTGCGCTCGCAGACGCGATAAGCTACATAAATTTTGTTCTTTTAATTGCTGGACAAATTAGCGTGGTAATACAAATTTAGATAAACGTTCTTTCAAAAAATATGTACAAATGACACATCGATAAAAGTAATAAAAAAAAATTTTTTTTAATTTTTTGCGCGTACTTTACAGCATTAGAAATTCGTAGTTGAAACCAATTGAAAATGTTGGCCTTATCGCAATTAAAAGATGCATGAAGCAAAAAAGCACGCGCGAGCAGAGAAGAAAGCAGAAAGCTTCGCCTCGAGAATCGCACTCGCGCCTCTCTATAAAATATCCGGAGGAAAAGCATATAAGAAGGAAGACGCAACCGGAAGAAAGAACAAAAGAGAGAGGACGAGGCGAAAAAGCTGCCACGCGAGCTCGCGTGTATCCGCTCGCAGCATCAGCTCTTCCTCCGCGAGAAAAGAGAGCGACGGAGAGAGAGAGAAAGAGAGAGAGAGAGGAAGAAACAAGCCCGAGGAATGCCGGCGCGAGAATAAGTGGAATTGGAATGAGGCTACGTTCTGTCTTTCCCCGTTCGCCGCACACAGACACTGCGTAAATTCGATATTCCAAGATTTTCTCTCGCCCGCGCTTTGTACGCGGCCGCCTCTCTCCGCCCCCCTGCTTTCATTGTACGCCGCTACACCCTTTCCGCCTCGTTTCGACTCCCTAATGTCAGGCGCAATCTCTCTCTCTCTCTCTCCCTCTTTCCCCCTTTTTTCTATTCGCATCGTGAACGAGGCGAGCGAAGCGACCACGCGATATACTGCAGCGATAGCGATGGAATTTTCGAAATTGGAAACACCGGTATTTTCTGTCCATTTTTCGAATTGTTTTTTTTTTCTTTTTGTTTATTCGCGGTAGATTCTGTGACGCATTTTAGTCGAAATTTACGCGCTGAATTTATTAAAAATGTGCTGGACCTACAACATTTTTGCAAAATAAAACTTCGGGCTTTAACAAATGGCAATTTAGAATTTTATAATTTGTTTTAATTTGGAAGTAAACTTTGATACTAATTGCATCTGTTAATTGTTCGATAAAACATATTTTAATTCAGATTTAAATGAATTTTATTCATACAATTATGTACATGTTTCTCCTGAAATTAATAGAGAGTAAAATAACTTTTATTGCAATTTCCTTTTTATATTTTAACTTAATGAGAGAATTATTTTTCATTTGCTTTTACAACGTATGAAATGCTGAAAGCCCTTTATGCATCATCATAAACGTAAAATTATTTTTAATTATGATAATAAAGATATTTTTCACAAGCAGGACGAGCGCTGAAAAGAATGTAGCAAAATCAAATAAACAGACGGCACACCAACGGCAATTCTGAGCAAATTTTCGTTCTTGCATCTTGGAATCTCAACAGACGTGGACAACAAAACGGTCGATCACCTGCAGCACCTTTCCTCCGAATTAGGCAGCTGCGAAGGAGAGAGGCGCGGCCGCGCTACTCTCACATTCGTAAATTGTCGCTGACGCCTCTCGCGCTCTTTTCCGGCTGCGTATTTCCACCTCTCTCTCTCTCTCTCTCTCCTGAAAACTCAAAGCAGAGAATTTCCTCGATACGTGTGTATAAACGCTTTATCTATACGCACTCCGGATTTTAAAGCTCGCGCCTCTCGAGTTTGGTTAAAAGGTACGTGCTCGCGACGCCTGTCAATCCCCGAACGGCTCGTTAATCGATTTTAATTTCCTGCCTGCCGAGCTTTTATAGTCGGCTCCTCGGCTGCAGGGGACCTGGCCCGCGCTGCAGGCGCCGATTTCGCATTTGTTCTGGGGCCTCGCGGAAGTCCTAAAAGGCGCGCGGCAGCGTCGAGGCGCAGCCGTCGAAAGAAGCGAAAATTCCGGGGCGCGAGCTTTGCGCGCGCCCGTCCAAATTGAATTTCCGACGCTGCGCCTTATGTGCGCGCGTACGCGCATCACAGTCGTAAACGACAAATTGTTTTTTATTCCCTTCGTTAACGGGCCGAGGCGCGAGAGATGCACACCGGGGCCGAGAGCCGGTATACGCAGCGAAATAGACCGGGAGCGCGTCGTGTTTATCCGGGCTGTGTTTTATTGAAAACGCGAGGCAATTTTCGATTAAGGGTGTGGCCGTTCGACGGCTTTTGCATTTTCGCTTTGGGAGATAAATCGTTCAAAACTATTTAACAGCTTCATACTCCAGTTTGTAAAAATTTCAAAATTCGGTCTATTATTTTTTTTTGCAGCGATTAATATACGATTACGAATTCGTTTAGGAATCACCACAGTGCAGTGCTTTTAAATTTAAAAAGTAATTACGCGGCATGCAAGCGCGAGATAAATTAACAAGACAAAGCATCATTAATAATAGCAGGTTCAATAGCAGCCAGCCGCTCTTAATTTAAGTCTCTGTCAATACTATACAACTCCGCGACATTGCCGAGAAGAAAAAAACCGAAACAATGACGCGGAAGACGCCCCTCTGTTTTCCCTGCAATTATCCCCGGGAAATCGCGTAATGGAAAAATCAAAAGTCCCTCTCGCAATCAAGCTCCGTAAAACGAGGAGCGAAGGACAAAAAGGAAAGCGGGGAGCAGTATCCCGAAGTATCCCCGGTCGTGTTTGCCTATCTCTTGCCGCACTCTCGTCTTCTCCGCCGAGTCTCTCGACTCTACTCGATCCATCAAGGGAGTTCGCTCCGCCGGCGCGACGCAAAGTCTCTCTCTCTCTTTCTCTTTTCTTTTAGTTATACGTCTTGGGGACTACAAAACTGAATCTCGAACGGAGCTGGCGAGTCTTGATAAATTAGCCGGGAAAAATGAAGGAAATTTTGCAGGCCTCGAATTTCGCCATCGGTCACGGACATCTGGAGAAAAGGTCGCGCAATTTTTTTAAAATTGCCAAAATTGTCGGCAACAACAAGTGTGATTTTACAACTTCTTTAAGATAATCCTACGAGAGATACGACGGAAACGTTTTCAGAGGTGATTCTGACCGGGAAATTAAAATAAAAAACACGTTTATCGACTTATCTAAAAATTTGTACGAAAAAGTGATAAGGAATGAATAATGGAGTGTAGTACACCTTCAATTTAAAACGTAGCTTCAACATATTTTCGTAAAGTCTTATTCAGCAGTATCTTTAAAGGAAAAGACCTCCAGGTGAATTACGTTCACTGTCTAACGACCAGGAGGAGATGTCACTTAATGTTCAGCATAAATAAGTAAAACGGTTGTTGCCCAGGGGTTCGGATGATTTTCGCCTCGGAATTACGATCTGTCTTATCGCATTCAGAGCTCATCTCGGGGGAGTATTAAAAAAAAAAATTCAACTTGATAAATCATAATCTCATAAAATATATCCTGACGTGCAATTAGGGCGAAAAATATTGCTTCGAGATAATCTTGGACGTAGCCTCGGTCCTAATAACGTTCTATTTTCACGCACCCTTTTGAAACACAAGTCTCGACTGAAAATACAAAGCAAAAATCAAAATAAATAAAATGGGCCAAATCGAAGGCGAACTCCGTCAGGCTTACCGGTTCCTCGGCCCTCCCCTTTAAGCATCAAAGCAAAACTTTTGGCGCAAACACACAAACGGGGGGATTAAAAAAATAATCAGAAAGTATATCCCCCGATTCCGAGCGGACCAAAGAAACAGAGAGAGAAATAGGGGCGCGGCTCGCGCGAGAAAAAGGAGAGCAGCGCGCGAAAGGGGGGGGAAAAGAGAGAAGGCGAATCCGGTTTGTTTTCCGGTCACATATTTGTAAAGTACCCAGGGCCCGCTCTATTCATTCCTGTCTGTCCGGCGGGTGCGCCGCTCCCCGTATTGCTTCTCTCTCGTTTTTCTTCAAGAGAGCGAGCGAGCTGGTGGCATCCCGCGAGGGATACCCGCGCCCGCGCCGCTGCGAGGCGGCATCGCCCGTCGCATAAATTCCGGCCACGCCGCCTATAGAAAAAAAAAAAGGAAGGAGGAAGACGAGGAGCGCTCGTGCTTTACTCTCTGTTTCGCCGAATCAACGAGATGTATGATAATAAGAGGAATTTTATTTGTCCATTTAGTGGTTTAAGGCCTTCCTTATTATTCTCTTTGCTTCGTTCGTATTTCAACGCCGTGCCTGTGCCTTGCACGCTCCGGCTCTTGTTCCGCTCGAGTTTCTTTTTTTTTTTTTTTTCGCTTAGCCAGCTGCTCGTGGACGAACTAATTTATTTATTTATGTAGGAAGTTTTGATGCGAATCGTAATGAATGCAAATATTTAACGCTTATCTTGAACTTGTACCCTTTTGAGTTCATTTTGAATTTTCGTGCCGGAGTTTAATTACGATTGCACAACTTTTAAAAGTAAGGTGGCGCTGAATTCTAATGAAAATAGTGCTGCAATTAAGGGGTCGGAATAGTATTAGAGCATGAAAAAGAACGCGTACGCAACATACTAATTAAGCTGCTACATTTGTAAATCTCGAAAACTTTTTTTATGTTTAACGGCTTTTGTAAATTAGTTTAATATAAGACTTAAATGTTACTATCATTTTTTTACCTCTGCTTTTTACAGATTTTTCAGTAGTCGAAATCAATTTTAGTCAGACGTAATAAATTCTAATTGTATTTTAACTTACATGACGTGGACAATTTACCAGATTATACAGATGCTTGAATACTCACCTGGAAGAAAAAGAAAAAAATAACTATTAAATACTCATTTTAATAAAACAAAATGATATCAGATAACATATCCATTCATATTTGTTGAAATTCAACGCATAAAACTCACTGAAAGAAAGCAAGAGTCAGACTTTTACTATCTCGAAAAAGCAGTAACGGAAAATCTTTTCCCGGTAGCATACATTCATTTCCATTGAATTCTGCCGCCAACATCACGAGCTAAACAAGAAAACGAATAAACGCGCGGAAAAAAGTTCCCCTTACGAGCGGCGCGCGCGCCGCGCGCATCGGTTTTACAAAAGAACTCCTGCAAAAGGGGGGCAGCAGCAGCAGCAGCAGCAGCGCAGAATCGAATCATAAGGAAAAAGACGCAAAACGAGAAGACGCCGCGCTCCCCGGGCCTTTGTGCCCGCAAATCGAACGTCACGATCGCGTCCACCACGTGAGTGAGAGAGAGAGAGAGAGAGAGAGAGAGAGAGAGAGAGAGAGTCGCGCGGAAATATAATGACGTGCGTACGGGGCGGGCAGCGAGAGCCGCTGGTGGCGATCGGCTACACCAATTTGCGACAACTAATCTAAATTCAAATTGCCTCGAACAAAACTAATCTAGTGGTCGAGGCGAAACCCTCCCCCTTTCGCTCGCTCTGTCTGCGAGCTCTCTCTCTCTCTCTCTCTCTCTGCCCGTCCACGTCAGTCCCGCTGAAGGCAGTAACGACCTCACCCGCTCTCGCTTTCCCCGGGCAACGAGCCTCGCCACTTCCCCCGTCGCGCGCCTTTGTCTTGCCTTTTTTATTCTTGCGGCTATTTTAATTTTATCGGATGCATATACGCGCAATCGCGCCGGGCAATTGGCGGGGGCGCTCGCGGAGCAGAGGTCAATAGTCGCTCCGGCGGGGTGGAATGATTTTTTTTTTTATTTAGAAAAATCTTTTATTGTTTACTTGTAAAGAATTGAATTTTTTTCGTAACAATAATATCGTAGGTGTTTTTTGAAAACAAAGGCAGAGTTTGAAGCCTGCATTTTTTGTGTCTCATACCAATTTCCTTTTATTTTTACTCACGTCATGTTTCTCTGATAACATATTTTTGATACAACTATAGTTAATAATTTGATATTTGTAAAATAAGAATATTCAAGTTGGAAAAAAAATACTGACTTTCATTTTAAAATTCAAAAGCACCCAATGCCATAAAAAGTCTACATCAAAAGTCAAATGGCTTCCAAGAACTGTAAATCTCTAATCCAGGATTTTCTTCCTCACAAGAATACTCGGAATAAAGCGGCTATATCTGTTAAAATAAATATTTTCCGAACCTATGCTCTAATGACGGATTACGCCCAATTAGCCTACGGGCATCTAAGTAGTCGAATGATTTGAACCATAGCTGGTTCACGCGTCGCCCGGAGGCATTCGCGCGCTTTTAGGATTTCCAGAAAGGAGCTCGTGCACGTCGCGTTTACATCGATGTCAACCTCGACGGGGAAAGAGGGAGAAGCAGTCTGTGTCCCCCCCTCTTTCCCCCCTGCATTAGCTCCGTATAATGGCGACGTCAACGTAACCGCATATTTTGCATACTTTGCAGATTCCCGAGCGCCGGAGCCTTCTGGATTTAACGTATGGCTCGGCAGCTTTTCTTCTCCCCTTGTCCTTCTTGCCTCATTATTTCTCTTTTTTTGGGCGAACGCGGGTATATACGTGTCGTTAGAGAGAAATGTTTAAAAAAATTATTTATTTTTGGATTTTTGTTTACTCCGTTGAGAAATTGAGATCATTTTCAAGAGACAGAACGTATTGGTAAGAGAGATGCTTTCAATTTTAAGCTCTTAGGTTTACTTGTCCTTTATTAGCATGTTTCTCCTCTCTTTCGGCGTTTTTTTGCTTCTCAAGGGCAGTGCTGCTTCGTCTTACTCTCCTTCCTACGTCGGCGAGCTTAAATTACACTTAGACGCACGTAGGAGGGGGAGAGAAAAAAGGGAGGAGAGAAAGAGGCCAATGACGACGGCGAGGTAGGCAAGAGACGAGTCTTAATACATGCAAAGGAGGAGACTCTGACTTCTCATCAAGAAACTTCATGGGGCCGAGAGTGAAGGAAGGGTGGGATGAGAAAGAGTAGAAGGATGACAAATTTCAAGCTTGCGGCATATGAGACACGGGGATTTTGCAGACGTTATAACGAATGACGTAAAGCGGCGCCACGAGGCGCTCTCGAAATCGCGAAATTATTCCGTCCTTTTTATTTTTACCGAAAGCTGCTGCTGCTGCTCTGTTGTACGATCATGATAAAATGCATTTTAAAATTGCCTCCTTTTCCGGCCGTATTTACTTTCAGTCGAGAATTTATTTTTTTTTTCTAAATGTCGTGCTCATATAAAAAGGGAAGTTTTTAGTAAAAAACAAAAAAAAAACACACCTGACTCGGTCGACCTTTATGAGTTAATTTTGTCATGTTTGCATTTCATAAATTTTTTTTCGTTGAAAAAGTGTTATGAAAATTCTATTGTTTCTTAAAGTCTACTGTTGGTAATTTAAAATAAAGCGCAATAAAATATTTTAAGCGGCTTTTTTAAAAAAATTATTTTTTTTTATTAAATTTTGTATGAATAAAAATCCTCTGATACTAAAAATTGGATTTGATAAATTGCGGCAAATTATTATTACTTCAAAAAGAGTGGATTACTAGATTTCATTCGATTTTGTTTTTGCCAAAAATAAAAGTTTTTTATTTGTCAATAAAATTATTTTATACCTTCCTGAAACTTTTGCATTTTTTTAGATTCAAATTAAAAATAATAAATTATTGTTTTTTAAAATTTTTGATATCCAATCGAATTCATTACTTTTAAATCACTCGTTAATGCGACAAATAAAATGTCCACATTACTGCCCATGTGAAAAAATATTGTAAAATTTTTATAAAATTTTATAAGTCCAATTTTTTATAAAAAGGGTCTTATAAAATTTTATAAAAATTGTATTTTATAA
>UCOM01001934.1:0-32967 GCA_900474385.1 Ormyrus pomaceus
GATTATTTAATCGGTGGAGAGGAAAAGCGGCCCCGAACAACCCTTTTTGGTTGTCGTGCACGCGGCCTACGTAAGAATTTACTTGCGCCAAAACGACGTCCCATTTTTAATCTAAATAAACAAATATTTAGAAATAACAATCAAAGTTTTTTATTGAAAAACTTTCAAACTTTTAACATCTTTTTCTTAAAACATAAATTTTCATTAATACATAACAGTCAATATTTCAAGCTATTTAATCGGGAACAAACAATTATACTTATTTTAATGCTAATTATCAAGAAAATCAACAGGCATACAATAAAGTACGAAGCTTTTTGTATTGGATTTACCAGGAAGCAAAAACTCCGGGAACATAATGAATTTCCCCCATTGTTCGTCCTAATTATCACTATTACCAGGAAAATCTCATTGTTCCATCAAAACGAACATCCAAAATAACAAAAGCCAGGTGGTTTTTCGCATTTCCGGAAGACAAAGCGGCCGAAAAAGCTCGGAAATAAAGCAGCCGACTCTCGTTAAAATTTTGAACTGTAACAAGCCGCTGTTTTCCCAGCGTCGCTCGCTGAATTAGCGGCGCTCGGGATTGAAGAGCCCGAGGCCGCAAACTGTTGCTGCGAGGAGGAGTCGAGACTCTAATGAAGCGACGAGTTGTACGAGAGAGCAGCTTTTACGTCTTCGTACGTCAGAGCAAGTACGCTCCTCCTTTCGAGAGGAGGAGTATATGGCTGAGTTGCCTGCCTGTCTGACTGCCGTCTGTCTTTTGTTGGGATTAACTAGACTTGGGGGCTGCTCGAGTGCTGAAGGAATTGGGTGATTAGCTTGGATATTTTGAATTAAGCGGGGAGAAAAATTTAACCTTTTTATTTTTGTTTAGTAAATCAGGATGCTCGAATGCGTTAATTATCGCCGTCGGGTTAAAGGCTTTCGAGAACTGCTGTAGTTAGAGATCAGTTTGGCTAATTATGAAAAGAAGGCAATCTGGGAAAATATAGAATGTTGCTTTTAGACACAGGTCGTGAGTAAGGCGTTATGCAAAACGTCAGCAGATACCAGATAGTCTTGCCTGCAATTCCGTCAATTAAAATAATTGCGAACGGCGCAACTTTAATTTCCATCAGCGGCAACATTTTTTGCCCAAGCAAATTAATTTACGAGTCAAAGGAAACAGATATCTGGTTACGATGTAAAAATGGCGCACTAAGCGGCAACTACCAATTCGAAATATCCCAACTAACGGGAGGAATTCGGCAGCGAGCGCGAGCAAGTAGACAAAAGTCAGCATTAGCCCGGGAGTGCTCGGGGAGAGGGCTTCCCCGGGCGGGTCTGCACACACGGGGGCGCACTTAGCGCTTCCATTCGGCCTCTCATCCCTCGGCAAGTCTCGGCCCCGTGCAGCCCCAAGGCCTAAGCGCCTAACTCCCCAGCGCGCCGAGCTCTAATTGAACGCGGCCAGATTATGGCACCGACCCTCTGCACTATCCTGCACCCTGTATATATACTCTCCACAGTCTGCCATGCCGAAAATTGCGGCCGACGAACTCGCAGCGAAAGAAACATTCTCGCGAAGGAGTTGGCAAGTTTTCGCGCTGTATAATCTCTTCCGGCTTTGGGAAATTAGTTTTGCCCTCAAAAGAGAATAGATATATTTTTTCCGCGAGCGACGGCTTTTCCCTTTCCTCTTGTGATTTATAGTCGGTGAGTGTACAGCAGTCAATTAACGACACGTGCTCTTTGAAACTTCTGATATCTTTCTAGAAATAATTCACACCACCCTCCGATTCACGCTTTAAGCCCTCTTCTCCCCGACAGAGAACTTTTAAAATCGGTAACCCATCAAAAACTATTCGTTCCGCGCAAAGCATAGCAGCATCAGCCCTCAAAAACTAAATCCATCTTGCACCTCGGCATTATACGCCAATCACCATCTGGCGGCGAATCCACAGCGACCGTCGGCGGCATCGACGGCACACTCCATTATTCCGCTGTCGGCGCGTCGTCGCCTTAAAAGCGCGAGCGACCCCCGGCTATACGTGACAGTTGACAAGTGCTTGGCACGCGACGCGCAAAAAGGCGAGCCCCCGTTTTCCGGAGCCAGCGACGCGAGACTCGCTTCCCTCTGTCGCAGGAGTCCTTCTGTGGGTAGGAGGAGCTCGTGGCTTGTATTGGCTGAAGATCATTTCGAACTTTTAACTAAACTTCATTCATACATAACATGTTGATGCGCTCATTTAATTTAACGGTTGATCCAGGGATGAATATTAAATTAAAAATCTCACTTCCTACGCTTTCCTTCTTTTCTTATCAATAAAAATGAACTCTAACGGCAAAAGAATAGCTGTTTTATTTCACTTCTTTATCGTCAGATCCAAAGTAATGAAAGAAAGCAGTCGGTACTCGTACAAACTGATACAAGATCCAGCGGACACTCCGACTCTGTTAAAAAGTAAACCTCTTCACCGGTCCATCACCCTACGAAAACCGAGAGCCCCGCGACTGCAACAATATTTAGCCTCGGCGGGCGGCGCGGCGACGCATCTCGACGATTCGCAGGCGTCGGAAGTGCTAATAAAAATTCAAACGGCCGTCGGGCCCGCGACTTCCCACAAGTGCGCGGGCCCTCCGCGGGACTCGCTCGACAAGTGCAGTCGCACGCGCTCTTAACGATTCCGGGCTCACTTGACTCGCGACGTTTTACACCGCGCACGTGCACGTGAGAGAGAAAGAGAGAGAGAGTCGCTCTGCACGTGTCACGTGCGACGGACGGACGCCGCAACCGTCGCGGAACGACGCCCGAGCACGTGCTCACCGATTATTGTCCAAATATTGTGAATTTCGCCGTTTTAAGGCACGAAGGGGAGGAGTTTGGAAATTCGGAAGGACTTTCTTTGCTGTTCTGGGGTGACGAGTTTCAAGGGCTGCTTTGAATTGCTAAATAAAAGTGTAGTCTTATCGAACATAAAAGCATCGTCCTTCTGGACGAAAAATAATAAAACAGAGCAAAAGTCCCTTCTACCGTATTCAATAAAACATCGTCGCACACCTCCCCGCGCACGGAGACACATCGACACTATCTCTCGCGAGCGGGAGGGCGAGTCTAGCCCAGGGCCAAGTAGCGAAGCGCCAAGTGCGTCGGAGAAAAAAAGTGGAGAAGACACTACAGGACACGCACGACATGCGACGACGCCGCCGAGGTGGAGGAAAAGCGCTCTGGCCGTCTAAGCGTGTGAACCCCGGCTACCGGGTCCACCCGCCGGAAAAAAAAGAAGGAAGACACGCGTCCCGAGTGGCTTAAAGTGAACAAAGCTGTTATTTCGCGTTTACATATTTTCGCCGGTTAGCGCGGAAGAGGCTCCGTTCCGTTTCGTGTTTTCGGGAGTCGCGCGCACGTGCACTCTGCTTCTACTAAATTTCCTGTTGGATGTTAATCTGCTGTTTATTCTAATTTGCAGCTTATTTGTCGTAGTCTTTACCTCCATGACTTTTCTACAAGTCGGAATAAGGTTTCATTCGTTGCAAACATTATTCAATGTTAATGTAAACAGAAATTATTAGTTGGAAAAATATATCAGTAAAATTTAATCGCAAGATAAAGATCCCTTATCCGGGAATCAAAGGGCTCCGGGAAAAAAGCATATGCACTCAGAACCCCCCGAGTTCTCCAGCGGCGCGCCGCCGTCGGAAAGTCGCGCTCCCCGAGCAGCAGCAGCAGCTCCCGACGCTTATTCCAGAACCGCGGGAATCCAGAAATCCGTCGGGGGGATCGTCGCATAAGTGCAGTAATGGCCCTCGGCCGGGACTTAATGTTTCGAGGGTGTTGATACGCGGCGGACACCTTGTTCGCGTTAATGCGCCAAGGGGAGAGAAAAGTATCATTACGAGCGTTTGTTTCTTTTTTCCAGGGCCCCGCTGTTTGCCCAGAGGGCGATCGCGTTATGGCTGTTATGATTGTTGCGATCGCTTTCTTCCCCGCTCGATGCTGCGATTTAATGGATTTTAATGCTTAGCGTAAGTGTGTCCTTGCCGAGGGGAGGGAATCAATGAATTTATGGCACGCTTTTTTTTCAAATTTCAATCGCTGGGGCGTGGAGACGAGTTTTTCTGATTTAATAAATCTCGATAAAGTCATTTTTATGTAGGATTATATTATAAATAATATAAGTTATAAGCAATAATGCATCTACGTGCAAAATTTTTCTACTCAATTAAAGAATTGTATTAAATAACTTTTCGCTCTTTATTCTCCAAAGTCTTTCACTAATAAATTACTCTTTCATGAAATTAAGCTATAAAAAAAATAATTTTTTATTCCAGCTGTAGTAAAACAGTCACTTAATTAAAATGTTAATTATACACTTTCTCGGCCTGAGAAATGACCTTCTCAAAATCATAAATTTCGTTTTAAGAAAAGTTTTAAGCCTCTTTATGGTCAAACTAACACATTATCTTTAATCAGTCGCTTCTCCTTTGAAAAAAAAGGTGCGCTGCAGCTATCCAAAACATTCTCGTATCACCTGCTTTACGACTCATAGCTCCAAACACGAGAGCGCGTACCTGATCTTAATTAATGATGCAGGTACATTAAACTCAACATTTCACGCCTGCAGTAAAATTTTTATTGAATAAGTTCTGGGTAAATTGGTTAGTTGAACGTTTGAAAAATGTTTTCATTTTAAAGTAATAGTTATTATTTCAGTACAGAAAAGATTAATTTTTGCAAAAAAGATTTGTTTACAAAATATCATTTTGATTTATCAAGCTGAGGGATAGTTCGCGCCTAATAAATAATTTATTTTGTATCAAAGTACAGTTTATTCATTAACGAAGCGCTTTTTTCCTGAAGTTTAAGTAAAATATGAGTTTGAGAACATGCTTTACTGAGCATAATTACCATAACTTCCTAATTATTGAATAATTTATAAAAGTTAATTAAATGTTTCCTTATAACTTTATCCGATAAGAGAGAAAATAAGCTCTAGCATGACTGGTGAAGTAATTTATTGTCTAATTAAGAATGTTTGAATAAAAACAGTTTTAGATAATAAAAATTTTATTATTTTAAAGCAGAGATCTCATACACACAACAGACGTTCATTTATGAAAATACTTTTCATTTTATCTGCTGGGTAACGATTTCAGTTATAAAATAAATCAAGCCTAATCGTCCCTTTTTCTTCGCTCGTCCCGAAACTGAAGCATGCCGGAAGCACGACACTTTTATCCACGAGGAGGGCTCGGAAGGTGAAAAAAAGGGCCGATCGCCGGGGACGAACAGGTGCACGCCGCCCTTTAATTATAGGCCGGCTAATAAATATTCGTTGGCTCGACTTTTAATCGCGCCTTTTTTTCCTCTCGCTCAGCTCGCTCTCTCTCTCTCTCGCGTTATTTATCGAAGGCCGTGCCGCGATCCTCGAATTAATCTCGGGGGCGATTAACGAGCTTTTTACCAAATTTATGTCTTTTTAACTTTGCTTGACGAGCTAGTCAGCACGAGTTTTCGGGGAAGAGCAGTTGAGCGCACCTTCTTTTTCCTCGTTTTTCTTAGCTCTTTAAATTTCTCCCGAGATGGATGGGCTGATCGGGATCTCGATGCTTATGGATTAAGTCTTTAACGAACTGTATTTAATTTTAAAGTGTTGGGCCGCAATATAATTGGTATTATAACGCGCGCTGATATTTTAGACACGCAAAAATAATTCTCGCGTCAAAAGGAATTGTTTACGTATACAATGTGTATTTATTAAAAATATTTTCAATTGCTAAATAGAGTCTTTCATCGAACGACAAGCGTAATATTCTTTACTTGTTGAAAAATTTAATTGCGTTGCAATTAAATGCTAATAAATATTAATTCTTATTTACTCTAACAATCGCATGTTCCATCTGATAAAGAAGAGATGCTTTTGATTAAATCAAATACTTTCCGAGGCGTCCGTTTCTATTTACACAACATTTTCATAATAATAAAAATTTCAGAAGATTATTTTAGATAAATTTTAAAGTAAAAAATGATTATGTTATATTTATTTCTTAACGTAAGTTAAAAAGTTTATCCGACGACAATGCTAATGGCAGTTAACGACATAAACAGTACAATTAACGCATAAAACCTCTTCAAGATCCATTGAACGTTTACAGCTCGAGACAAAAAGCAAAAGCAAAAGCACAAACACCCCTCATTCCATTTATCTAACCTTCGACCCCGCCATAAATAATACACGCAATCTCGAAGCGATCACCCGTTATTTTGGAAAGTTTTCGACGAGTATCGCTTATGCTATTGCACGACTAGCGCCGCCCTCGCACCGCTCTCGTTGGTCGCAGATAAAGCAAACAATGGCGCCTGGTTCTTACCTGCGCGGGCCTGGCACAATTGAATTACAACTGTGCGATTTTCGAGGGTCCGTGTCGAGATTTTTCGAGCTGATACGTTTTTACGGAGACTGCGACGGAGCCGCGTTTTTGGGGAAAAAATTAGCTGCCTTGGTGTTTTCGCTTTGGGGCTGTATTTCATCGGGAAATAAGAGGGATGTCGAAAGTCGCTTGCTTTATTTTTCTTTACGCGTTCAGAGCCAAGGTTTGTAAAGAAGTTGAGCTGATGGATGTTTTATTAGGGAATGACTGTCATGCAGATAAGTGAGAGCTGCTTGATTTATTGGTTTATAAAATTTTTGGTTTGATTTCTATGACTTTTTTTATTGCATCCCTTTCATCCTGATAGAAAAATGAGCAGAAAATATGTTCAGGCACTTGACAAAATATTCTGTCTAGCTAAAAAGTATGAGTAATCAGAGTCTTTTAATTGGCTAATTTGTAGCGTTAAAAAGAATTCACTAGTTTTTATCGTCAAATTTTTAGCAGGCTACAATTTAATCTCTAACAGGGTAAAAATTGCTATTTACATTATATCAAGAAACCTTTTTCTCTACACTATCTAACCATCAACTTTCGGAAATTGGCACAACCACGCCGGAGGAATGAACGGCCGCAATCCAGCGATCTCTCACTTGCAATCGTTCGCATTCCAATTGGCCCCTGGAATTTCACGCGAGTCTTCCTTTTACAATAGACGGCGGAATTAGTCCATCGGCCACACTACGCCGAGCGAATACGAAAAGTCGTATGCGCGCCTAATAATTCGGGATGTTCCCACATCTCTCGGCGAGCGCGTCCGTGGGAAACTCATACGTGAGTCGCGAGAGCGAAGGTCGCCCGCCGGCCGAAGATGCCGATCGGAGCGCGCCGCCCGTTAAATACCGATCGACCGCTTCGATTCGCGCCTTCCGCAGAGGTGGGGGGCCGAACTTTGTCACCGCGGACAATGGCTCCTCGATCGCGAAATTTTTATAAATGCAGGACCGACGATTCGCAGAGCTTACGTTGGGTGCGAAAATTAGTGTAAAATTTTTGAAATAAGAATTTTTCTGCAGTTATTCAAATTTTTCAATCGATAATACTAGTTCTCTTGTACAGCAAAATACGTCTATGAAAAAGCACACGCGCATTTCGCCGCTCGACTCGGAAGAAGCGATTTGTCCATTCTAAAGTCAACAATGCGAGATGACGAAACAATTACTCGGCGGAGAAGAGGCGCCTTTTAATTCGCCCCTCTCTTTTTTGATATCCCGTCCCTCTCTTCCCTCCCATTGTGCGTCGACGAGCGCACGGACGGGGCACGATCGAGAGAGAGTATATCATAAGCTCAACAAAGGGCCATATAATCCCGATGAACAGCGAGATAAAGTCGTGGCCCCGCGCGCGCGCGCGCGCGCATACGCGCCTATCAAGCCTGATTAATCGCGCTTCAAACGAACGATGACGAACGACACGTCGGCGTCGAAGCGCCCGCCGAGAGAGTTTTAGACGCCCACTTGCGAGAGAGAGAGAGAGCGTGCTGGGCGCAAGCCCGTTTAGCTGCTGGACGCAGCATTATGTTGAGCGAAAACTTTCGTCGATAGCCGCGCTAACGGCCGGAATGCCAGCTTTTTTTTCGCCGAGAAAACTGGCTGTGCTTGCTCGGTTAATGACGCTGATAGTGCTGCGGAAGTGAATTACTCACTCCTCTGCTGAATTATGAAAAGATATTTTTCTACTACACTTTTATCGTCTCTAAAAGGAAAATAAATTCTATCAATTTTTTTTTGTCAAGTAAGTAAAAAAAAACATCTCTTCTACAACCCGGACAAGCTGAAAAAGCGAAGAAAGAAATCTGCGGGTAGGAAGAGAGAGAGAGCACACGTGCATGAAATCCTGGATCGGCGAAAATTGCGCGCAGGTGTTGCACGCCGACTGACCCGGCAGTCTGCCGCTCTCCTCTTTCGAGTATCGGGCATTAAACTGCGCTCGGCGCGAGGTTTATTCAAATTAGAGCTTTATTATTTATCATCCGGGGGAAGAGTCGCGTGTTGCGCGTTCCGCTGGAAAAAAAAAGGAAAGGAACGCGCGCGCCGGCCGTTACTCATCTCGCGACGCGCCGCCCGAGGACGAAATTTATATCGGGCAATTCCTTTTGCGAGAGAGCATAGAGAATCGAGCGTATTTCGAGACATGTGTACGCTAATTGCGGCTCCGGGCGACGATTGTTTCGCAGATACGCTCGAACTTGCGCCTGGAGGTGGGTTTTGCTGAATTTCGGAGAGAACGCGTCGAGGGTTTAATAGATTTTCGAATTAATTTAACGTATTCTTTTTAATTTCATTAAACGAAGGTGCACACATATAAATGCTACTTCATTCTATGGTTTATTACATTTGTACTGCTTTACTCTATTACATCTAGTTTTACAGATAAAATCCATCAGATAAAACCGGATTAAACCTATTGGTTTTATTACTAAATTTACAGTTTTTTATTATATATATATCTTTTCAAAGAATTTTGTATCTGTTGAATCTTGATTTTAACTCGCTTCAAAATCATCAACAGTATAAAACGACCTTTAAAATTACTTTTGCGCAATTGTTTTTTCGATACGTTCCAAAAGCCAGGTGTTTTCTATAACCTTATCGCAGTCAAAAAGCGCGCAGTACTCGTTCGCTCGGCGAAGCATCAAATCCGCCACCCTAGTCGAAACGTCGCAGTCGTCGCCGCCGCCACATCTTCCGTTGACGATCGCGTCAATGGGCACTTATTAATTCGCGCTGCCGGACGGGGGATGCGGGTGTTTCTTATGCGAGTGGCGGCTGCTAAGCCGCGCGCGTGGCCGGCACACCAAGCGGCCGACTATGCAAAGCACCCGCTGTCGCCGACGTTATTTTCGTCACCCTTTCGGGCTTTTAGAAATTCCGCGCTCCTCGCCGCATAATTGCCGCGGCTCCGCTCGCGAGCCCGAGCCTCGGGCATGGGAAACAATGTAATGATGACGACGGCCGCTCGTGCGCCTTCTTTTGCCCGGGCTTTGTTTAGATTCTGACGGCTCTGCGAGCAAGCGAGAGCTCTGGGTTTAGTATATTTCAAATGCTGCGGATAATATTTTATTGAATTTGTTTTAGGATCCTTCGGTTTTGCTGGGAAATTCTAAATTATAGCTGAAACTTTAAATAAATATAAGTTACTTGCATGGTTACTTTCGGTATTCAGTTTGTAAAACTTGATAGCTTGCGAGCGAATACCAGAAAATTAATTTTCGTTTAGTCAGTCGTAAAATTAATTTTTTTATTTTGGATTATAAAATAATAAAAAGCTCGTGGGTAATACCGCCAATATAAGCACGTAATTACCCTTACGTATATACTTTCAAGATGCAATCCTGCAACTATAATTAAATTCTTTCAAAATTACTTTCTCATTCGCATACAATTTCATCATAATTTGACATAAATGAATTTTGATTAAAATTATCGCAAAAATACATTCACTTCTCAGAATCGAAGTATACAAATATTACTTTCATGCCTTGTATTATAAAAGGTAAATTGTTCAATTTTAAATTTCTGCAGGACTGAAGTATTTACAGATGTTTACTGAATATTAAATGCACTTGCTTGTTCAACGCATTATCAGTGCAAGCTGCTGCAGACCTGACTAATAAAACTAATAATTTATTATCATACTTGGTATGCATTGCAAGTAGAAAAACAAAAATAGTCGAGAGAGACACGATTAGCCTCCGGGCAGGACTGAAAAATGTCGAGCTTAATGTGGGAAACAGTGTAGTCCCATTGCCATTATCGGTTAGTTTTTTTCGCCGATATTCTTCCTCATTTTATCATATACGCGTCGTAATATCGTTTCCCATCTTTTAAAACTATGCCCGTTAAATCACCTTATAAAAAGTAATGACAGGAAATTGAAGCATCTTGAAACTGCTCGTGATTAGGTATTTACACAAGGCGCGAACTTGCCTCTTCATTTTTATACAATTCCGCGTAAATGTTGTCTTTCTCGTGTAAATTGTCTTAACAACATTTTAATTTACGGCTTTTTGTTGTAAATTTTTAATTGATGTTAACGCAATGACTTTCACACTTATCATTTTAAAGTATAGCTACAAATTTTTTTCTTCAAAAGTATCACTGATCATGAATTTTCTATCAATAGATCTATAAGATTACGTATTCACTTATTGCATATTACTTTTAATAGAGACATATTATTACAATCAATAAAAAGCTAAAAAAGGCAATATGGTGATTAATATTCACGCAGACTACTAGTGACAAGTGATTACATGACAAGTGATTTATAGCAAAGTGCATAAGTAAAAATAAATTATGACACGCGAATAGAAAAATTCCAGTTATTAATAGTCCGGTACAGAATATTTCATAATACAGCTCGTATCTGCGTTTTTAAATATAAATTCCCTGTTATGACTACTTGCATTTACTTATTAATTACACTTTAAACGTTTAATATCTTTAAAATAGAAAGGAAAAAATAAGCCCTCAACACAGATCGATTTGAAATCGAAAATTAAATTGCTCATTGAATTTAACAAGTCCTTTACGATTGCCAAAAGTCAAAGAACTGACTTTCTCCCCCAATCAATCATCCGCGAAGGCCTCGAACCAATCCGTTCCATCATCATCTCACTTAACCGCCACTGTCCAACCAAGACATTAGCCTTTCGTCGCTCCTCCGCGCAGAACCTCCCGATTCTCCTCCAAAAGCTTTTTGCAAGGGCAAAAAAGTACCGTCCAGTGCAGCAGCGGTGCAGCAGCGCGAAAAAGGTGGCCGCGCGCGCGCGCGCCACACCGATGAGCCCGCGATATCGGCGGGCCTCGCTCTCGCTCGCCTCCCTAAATGCCTATAATTTCCGGATGGTGATTACAGGGCAGCCGCTGGCTGCAGTCCGGAGCCGGGGCTCGCGTGCCCGGTCGGCTTTTCGAGAAAGAAGGAGCGCAGCGCGAGCTCGAAATTGAAACGGATCCGAGAGGAGCCCTCATCGGCCCGGCTTTTGCGCGCTTTTTTACGCGCGAGAGATGGGCGCGGGCGTGAGAAGCTGCGTGTCGGGAGATTGCGCGCGAAATTGAGGCCTGCCCCGGGGGGGATGTTAATGTGAAGATCGCGGATTTATGACTTCCGGAATTATGTAGCTTTTTGGAGGCTGCAGTTTTTCGGAGATCGGTTCGTGTTCTGACGGGGATTGAAAAAGGGAGGTAGATGGCCTCTTAAAGATGATCGCGGATTTTAACCTTTTTAAGACGTTTTTTCAACCATTTTCATAAGTATTTCTATCCCAAACACGATCAGAATTACCAGTTTACAACTATTCAGTTTTTTTTATAAATTGATATCTTTGACAAAATCGGCCTCTGCGTAACACATTTTTTTATCCAATTTTTAGTTTAGACTCTTTTATTTTCTTTTTTATAATTGCCAATTTTACACCTGCGCCTTACGTATATTTTAACACGAAAATTACTTATTGTTGAATATAAACTATTTTTAAACGCGTGTCTTTACATAAATTAGCCTTCCGTAATAAGTTTTAGAAAGATTGAGAAAGGGCTCGATATTCTCCCCGTCCCTTCTCATTTTTCGCCTCTTCCTCCTATAATGCCCGAGAAGGTGAGTGGGCCGGAGAAGTTCAGGCCCATAATGACGTCTAAATCTCGCGTCTATTCAGTCGAGATCGCCGTCGTCGATCGAGCGGTTATTGCCGGTTCCCCGTGCAAACAAACAATCGGCCCGATTTCTTTCTCCGCGCAGGGCTGCTTTATTATTAAGGTCCTTCTCGTTTGGACAGCTGCTCGACTTTTTAAAAGCCAAGTATTATCGCGAGCGTGTCTCTGCGGACGGACTCGCTCCCTCGTTGTCTCGCTCGCGCGGATGAACTTAATGATACGGGGGATGTGATTACTGGGCACGGAGTGCTCGCTTAATAAGGTAAGCTGGAAGTTGTTGAGATGATTGGCCGAGTTTTGTAGGAGGTGTTCTCATTTTTTATAGTTATAGATTGGGTATGCTACATTTTCAAGTCATTAAAAATGCTCAGGCATTTATAAATAGATTATTTTACGTTGCCAGTGTCATTTGACGTTAATATTTTGCATGTAAATTATGAAAGGCAGCAGTAAAGAAAAGTTTTGAAAAGAATAGTATTCTTGAGATCTATATTGATTTTTATACATTTAAAAAAAAAACCATTGTCCTACCCGAAGGAATTGAAATAACTTTATTTTAGGACGTAAACTTAAAATGTGCATTAACCAAAGACTCTAATGGAAGCTCCAATTATATGTTTTTGTCAGCTTTGGCAGCTAGGGTCATCAGAAATAGCAGAGTTTTTTAACCAATCGAAGGAGTAAAGTAAATAAACACCAACCTCGTGATGATGCGAATGTTGGAGCATAAGAAAGTCAGGACCAGGAGGCGGCGGCTGCGAATGTTGTTCGGTAGCGCCCGGCACGTCCTGCAGCAGACCCACGTGGTCAGCCCAGCAGTCCTCGTTCATATCCATAATTCTGGTTGCCGCTCTCCTCGCACGAAAGTGTCAAAATGAGTTCGAGTAGTTTGTGTAACCGCAGCAACTGTCACTGTAGTAAACAAAGTCACTGAAACGATCGAAGCTCCCTTAAAAGTAAAACGACGGCACTGCTTCCGAAGTCAATCAGCGCACTTGTTATCCTCACTTCGAGTCCCCCTGTCCATCGGAAAGCACTTCCTTTTCACTCGATGTCACTCGATTTCATCCGATTGAGGATTCCTCCCTCGCGGCGTTTCATCAACAATCTTCAACTTTGTGTGTCTCGAGCAAAGCAGATCATACGCGGAAAGCAGCCAGATAGTAAAGAAAATAGAAAGCAAGACTCGGCTGTCCGTCCGAACCGATCTCTCCGGAATCGGCCTGAAGCCTCTCGAGCTGGTCACTCTTCTCCTCTCGTCCTCCCCCCTGCCTCGGCTCGGTGGAAGAAGCGTGCAAGCCTCCGCTATCTCGGGCGATCTCTCACTTGTCGCGCGTCCCTTCGTCCGTCGGAGCGAGTGAGCAGACGACTTTGGAGGCGCGCAGTGCTCGTCGAGCGGCTCGTCGGCGCTGGTCAGTCGGCGTGGAATGAAGTCGGTGCCGGCGGGGTCAGGCTAGGTTCGGGCCGGCTGCTGCTGCTGCTGCTGCTCCGCTGCTGCTCACCGCTGCTGCTGCTGCTGCTGCAGCATCAAGAACACAGAGAGGGAGCGCTTGCGTGTGTGCACGCGTGTGCGCCCGCCGGACGGGGGAAGAGCTGAGGATTCGCCGAGAGCCGCAGACACAGAGTGGGGCACCGCTCTGCCCTGCAACGTGCGCTGGAGGTGGCGCCTATACCTGCCCTCTTTCCCTCCCTGCTGTGCGAGCCCGGAGAGCGAGGGAGAGAGAGAAAGAGAGAGAGAGAGAGAGTCGGCGCGATAGATGGTGAACGCACGCGCGGCCCGGATAGGGAAGAGAGGAACCCACTCAATGGGTGGAGGAGGATGAATGAGAGGACGCACGCAAGTGCGAGGCTCTTTTTGCCGAGGGCTCCTCTCTTTTAAATCGCTTTCGGCGCAATTTTATAAGCCGATTCTTCAGGCAAGATCCTTACTAGAATAACTTCATTATAATTACTCGTAGGAAGGAAAACTGCGCTGAATAGCCTAGGAGACAATTAATGGTGGGATACGAGGACCGTAGGGCAATTTAGTACAAGCTTTGGGAGGTATTTTCTGATACCGGACAATGTAGTAGTCTCGTCCCTCTAATGCAGATGTTTCAGAGAACTTTCGCAATTTATAACTGCGAGACGTAAAATTCGTATTATTTCATCGGAAACATTGAGGAAAGTTTAAACAAAAATCAGCTGCGAAGCAAAAGGTGCCGGGCTCGTCGATAGCCTTCCCAGTTACTTTTGAAATTCCACAACTCATTCTCCCAAGAATAAACTTACAGTCGGCGTGCGCCCATAAAAAATATATCATAAACACCGAGGCGAATAATCGTAAACAAGGGAACGAGCGAAGAACAGCGGAGGGACCGAGAGAGCGAGAGAGAGAGGCGAGGAGTTTTTGCCTACAAAACGTACATAACGTGCACACCCTCGAGCGCGACGGAGATGGACAAAGTGGAAGCGCGCGCGCCGCGGGAATTTGCGGTGCGTGACCATTGCCAGCCTGAATTATGGCGATTTCGGCGACTCAATGTGTGGACGAAGGGCTTGGCTTAGATTGCCGTTTCTATTGTGAGCCGGGGAGGGGAAGGGTTAAGCGAGTGCTGCGGTTACGGGCTCTGAGTTTCAGGCAGTTTGTTAACAAGGATGAGCTGGACGAAAACGCGAAAGCTCTTTCCAATCGTTTTGTCAAAAGTGACAAACAATGAAATAGTTTGATTCTTTGATGAATTATCACAATAATTTGAATTGCACGAAATCGTCGGCAGGACTCGGCGCTGACCTCGAAACCTCGAAGCTCATCCTCGCCGTAGCTCACACCCGATCCCATGCAGCTCCCCCGACAGAGTCCGCGCGCAGGCAGAGCCCGAGCGGGTCGCGATCGGCAGGTTTATTCGCGCAGGCTCGGGGCCCCGATAGTGATCGATCGAACAATAAATCGAACGGGACAAACCGGACTAATTGCGCCGGCTGTAGATCGCCGATCGTCTCTTCCTTTACTTTCGGCAGAAAAATCCAAGCTCGAACTCGAATTCGAACACAAGCCGTTTCGCAAATCCGTTTTAATGGATTTGAGCTGTTCCCCCGATCCCGGTCTCGTATCCGGCCGCTCGATCTTATTGCGAAACAGGCAAGACAGACACGGGAGAGAGAGAGAGGGGAAAGACTCGCCGTGTGTTTCTTCGCCGTGTCCATTGCTTTAGATTGTCAATGCGATGGACTAGGGAAAAACTGAGAGATCGTGCGAGGAAGGTGTTTGCGCCGTGGGAATCGGCATTCGGCTCTTGGCTTGTTTATCGACCTATAATTGCTGGAGAAATCTCTTTTATTCGTTTAGATGCAACGGAAATAAAACTATAGTCAAAAATGAGATCGCTCTAATATTTAATGGAAAGCTAAATGAGAAGGTATATTAAATTTTGGTACGGAAAGGTGCAGGAATAACAAACGCATAGAATGTGTCTCTTTTGTAGCTACGGTATCGATTTAGTCTACGAATGATATCAATCTAAAAGTGTCTATACTCGATGGCATATGGATTATTCATTGTGCATTTAAAATGTAATGAACGTGCTTCGTGTCAATTATAATTATGGCATATTGATTATCGAATACATAGCCATTTCATTAAAAATTTTAACGGCTAAATTGACCGCGCGCGATTTATTTGAATCTTTCATTTCTGGGAATGTAACCAGTCGTTTTTTCCAATACTAAATCTACAGATTAACAAAAATGTTCTACGAAAATAACTCGCAATCGAGTAATCCAAAAAAAAATCTCAGATTAATATTTTATACAAGCTAAAAAAATGCATTACTTACAAAAAAATACATGTACGTTATTTTAAAATAATGCATGCTTTTACTAATGAAATGAGGATTATCGTTGAGTTAGGATTATCGTGTACAATTTTTCTTTACTGTTAAAATAATTCAAATTGAAAGCTGTACGTTAAAATTTTTTACGTTTTTTAAAGAAAACCATTGGTGATCAATGTAAATGTACAGATTCACTGTTATTTTAATAAATCCGCAATAATTACTCTCCATGCACGTTGGAATATTACTTTTAAGATCAGTAATCACTAGATTGTATTTGGTTTTAGCTTTTATTAGTTTCTAGTTATTTCTAAATAACTTAAAATATACTATCTCGTCTCTATTGCATGTTTAAAAAAAAGATATGCAGGCAACCATGACCCTTGACGCTCAATTTTACAAAAGTTATGTGCTATTTAGTCTATATAATTGTTTAATCTCTCTCATAATGATTATAACAGAAGAAAACAATACTTGTATTTTGAAATAATTGGCTTTTCAAGCATCTTTTCTAAAAGTCGAAATTCGTTTGACGACACAGTCGAATAATTCCGCTTCCACTTGACCGCTCTAATAATCGTCAGCGCCTTTCCCGCATAAAAGCAGCTGATATATCGGCGTTCGAATCTCTCCTTCTCCGGCAGTACCTTCCGGAACTGTTAAGTGCGCGAGCACGCACAGGTGCGCGCCTCTGCACCCATATGCCTCGCGCGTGTACAGCGCAAAGACGCGCAGCGCGCCCCGGGAACGGCTGTTGAAATTCTTGCCTTTCTTTTTAACGTCAAAGTTTATCTTGACCGGCGGTCGACGTTAATGAGCCCCATTTTATTCGGAGATCGCGGCAACTAACGCTCTCAGTGCTTCGAGAGGTCGCTCGGGCGTTATCATAACTTATTTATGAGATGCTGCTGCTTTTGACGCACGTCGAGTTCCGAGTTTAAGAACTGAAACATTGTTGCAGGAATGTGCAAACATAGTTATTACGGCTCGGACAGCTTGTGATACGGAAGCGGCGCTGAAGAGTATCTATTACGCTTGAATTTTTGCGATAAGTAGATGTTAATACGAGCAATCTCTCCAATTATTCGAGAAAATACGGACTTTCCTAGCAGAATATGTTAAACAACTTCTAATTTTCAGTGAAATTAAATTACCTGTAATACGTGTTATTCATTTGTGCAATTTGTTAAAAAAACCATAGCAGTTACTATCGCAAACATTGATTAAAAAGCGTTGTTATTGCTTAAAAAAAATATTTGATTACCAAAATTGATTTTTCAAATTCCAAAAACTAAACATTTTTTCCCTTTGAGAGAAAAACTCTGTTGGCACTTCCTCCTTCAAGCCTCTAGAGCAAAATTCCAGGCCGCGGCGCAATTCAATTTCCGGGGCCGATTGTCGGTCGGCAGCGTTTTCGCGGTATGTATTATATGCTGTACCCTCGACGATCGACTCGTCCTCGCGGCGTGTGTACACTCGCGTCGTCGCTGCCACGGCGGCGGCGGCGGCAGCTCTCCCGGCAAAGAGTGTGTACCGAGAGACGCGCGCTCGTCTCCCGCTCTCGATCGGCTGCAGCTCAAGAGAGCCGGCCTGCGGCTCCGCTTCAAAGTTGCCGGCGAGCCGGGAAAAGCCGCGAGAAAAATTATCTGCGTGTCGTAGTAGTCGCTGTACATATCTCTTGTGGGAAAGTCAAATAGCGGACGGACTTTGCGGGATGAAGGACGCTCTTGCGAGCTATTTTACTACTGCACGATTGCACATTTTTCTGATTCTTTATATATGCGTATTGCGAATTAAAAAAAATCTTTTCATTTTTCTAAAAAATTGTTTTAACTGTATCACTGACGTTTTAAGTGAAAATAAAATAAAATCGAGATAAAATTATTTCACTATGCAGTATAGTTAAATAAAAAAAAAACTTTAAATTCTAAAGCAGTGATAGATGCTAAATTAATCTGGTTTTTAAAAAAATGTTTTTATCTTTATTTTTAAATAGGATTATCTCCCACATATATTTCATAGTTCGATGAAAAATTCTGATCGGTAATGACCGAAGGGGGGCATATAAGTCATTTGGGGTTAAACCTCTTGATCCGAAGGCACGCATCACGATCGCGGAGCAGAGAGAGTCCATCGATCTCGCGGACATATCCTTTGATTTCCAGCGTGCGCTCGCGGGCTCCTTTTCCCCGGGTGAAAAAGGAAGATCCTTGCGGGCGAAGGTCAGCGGTGGGCGGCGGGTCCGGGACAAAGGATATCATCTGCCCCGCGCGCGCTGATGCTTTTTCTCTCCGCCGCGGTGTATTTATGACCGCTTTGCATATGAGCGCACGTATAGGAAACACGCGTGCGGCGGCAGCGAGCTCTGATCTGCGCCCCCCCGCGTGGCGATCGTGCGCGGCCTTTTTGCTCCGCGCACTTTTTCCGAGCTCGCTCTTTCCTGGATCGGTACACGGGCTTAATGAATAATTAGGGGGAAGAAGCGGAGGCGCCCCCCGTTTCTATGCTTATTTTTCATTCGGCGGAAGTTTCGATATAGAGAGCTGGAATCTAAACATTTTACCGCGTGGAACGCGTTTTTTTTTATTGAGAAAACAGAATAAAAGTTGAATGGTCGAGACTCGTTTATTCAAAACTTTTATGTAAATAATTTAATTCCATATTTATTAGTAAAATGTTTATTCTCTCATTTTCGGTATCGTGCGATTATCAACATTTGCTCGCGTGCTATAATATCCTATTAATAAATATACATAAAATCAAAAACGTTTAATGATCGCACGACATGAATAATTAAACCTCCTGAAAAGGATTCTCGCATCCTCCTCTATGAGAAAAGCAGGCGCTTATACCCTATCCGCGGCAGGCTCGATTATTGGAATTACTTTATAATTCAAACGAAATCATCAAAAATTACAGCCAGCCAACTAACTATCTGGCAATTTCAATAAATTAGCATGCGCTTTATATACGCTCGTCCTCAAAAACGAAGGCACGAAATAATTCGCTCTAAATTCGCCCCCATAGATTATTAAGATATTTATCAGCGTCTTAAACGCGCATTAAAAAAAAAATAAAAGAGAGAGGAGCTCTCCGCGCGCTTGAAATTATATGCGCGCATGCGCCCATTATGCCCCGGCTTGAGAAAAAGAATCATGCAAAAATATGCGACGCAACGGGACGCGACGGCGGCGGGATGATGGAAAAATCGCGCTCTCGCACTGCGCCGATCGTTATGCGAAGGCCGCGCCGCAGATTCATTAGAATATCGCCGATAAAAGCTCTTTAATTACAAAGGCACCGCTCCTCCGAGCTTCCTGCTCCGGCGCACCACGCGAACTTCCACAGCCAGAGAGACTCTCCGCGCTGCATTTCTCTCTATTATATTGTGCATCTGCATATAAGTTGCGCCATGTTCTTTAGGCCTCCCTCGTATACAAGTGCCTTTTTAAAGTTTTGTACTAATTAGTCAAATTAAAGAGAGTAAGACTCGGAAAAATGACTTAATCAAAGTAGAAATATTCTTGAATCTTGACTTAAAAAGTTAATAATGATATCAATCAGCATGAACTAAACGTAATTTCAAGCTCACCTGAACGCGCGAGCAACTTTCGTAAACTTCACTCGCGAAGACTTGGCGAAGTGCATCGCTTTGCTTAGTGCGTGCGGCATGCACGCTTTGCCTTTACTTCTTCGCCTCGGACGGTCGGCGCTCGATCCCTCGGCTCAACGTCTCCTCGCGCGCCGCCGACGACTCTGTCCCAGGCGGTAATTAGCAAGGTCGTTTACTTAATTACGTCGCCCGCCGGCATGCGAAGGCAGACGATCATCCACGCACCGCTCGCCTGCTTTTAAACTTTTATGATTGCTAAAAAATACAGCCCCTTTTATTGAGGCCGATTGCTTTCTCTAAATGAGTATTTGTAAGATTACTTTCTACTTTTAGTTTTTTAATAATTAGGCACGGTAGAATCACCAGAAATTTTAATAATTGACTTAATTAAGAAAGCTTTCGAAACAAATTAAATCAATCATGCAAGGCTCGATGAATGATGAGTGTAAAATATTTATGACGATAACCAAGTATATAAGCCAAGTAGCAAAATGATCTATTCATTATTAATTTCATACAGCCGGCAATGCATCATCTGTTCTCATAAATCAAAATTAACAGCGTTCAATAAGCGTAATTATGCACTGAAGCCAGAAGCCGACAGAAAAACTCGCAGGAGCCGTTATCCCTCACGCGAGCGAGGAATTTTCGACTCGCGACTCACTTTGACCCGGGAAATATTGCTCTCCATAAATTACACGAAAATTTATTGCGCCACCGAGGTAATTACGCGTCGAATAAATATAGAGCGCGAGGCGGTTTGCACTCGTGTCCCCGCGAAAATATGCATGTCGTTAATTTGCACACACGAGTTCGAGCATACTTTTTCTCTTTTAAAATATCAATTTTTACGCAAAATTGCGACGCTTATTGACAGAGACGCGTTTAACATTCGAGGCACCGGCGTGCCGATGCATTAAACGAACAATTACAATAATAATGAGGATGTATAATGGCAGGGTGTAATATGAGAACTGAAAGATCTTTTTGAGATATTTTAAATGTACACATACTTGAAAAACCTGTCTTGAGTTGGCAAATATGATCCGACGGGTTTGACTGTGTATAAAAAATATTGATGCATTAATTATTATGATTACAATTTTAATTAGAGTAGGTTGAGTAATGAAAAAGATGGCTAATTAATTATGTTAAACGATAATTTTTAATAAATTACCTGTTTCGCATATCATACAAGGTTTTACGGACTATGGATAATTGTTGATTTATCTATCTCGCTGTAATTAGAAAGTACTTTATGAAAATTTTGTTTTCGAATTCTCAAGGTATAGATGTTAATTTATTACCTGCTAATAATGATAAATAGTTAACCTCCATTTTTCAGAACGAAATTAAAATTAGAAAGTATAATTCGGAAATTATAACAAATTTATTTATTGTTAATGCAACTTTTATTTTCTTAGATCATTGACATTCCCCTTTAAGAAAGAAGTGTTCTCTCTGAATTAACTGCAGTTCATTCTCAAAGTTCAAAATTCATGCATAACCAGAGCGAAGACCAAAGGAGAGCGAGATATTTCATGCGACGTATCCATAAATCGCGGCTCTTAGGCGCGCTGATTTTGGCAAGCCGTTAGGGCGTGCAGAATTGCATTCGTGCAATCGCGTGCCAAGTGAGTGTCCGAGCGACGAAGGTTATGTACTTAATTAACGTGCCTCCGCGGCGATTTCCTGCGTGGGTCGCTCGAGGAGAGTCGAAGAGGCGCGCGCTAATTATTTCGGAAATTTATTAATGGCACTTTGCTGCGACAAGTGGCCGATCCCATAGGCAGATGTGAGAGTTACTTGACTTCTCTTTGGAGCTTGTGAGAGGGCTGTTATTGGATTGTTTGCTAGTTTCATTGAAAGAGGAATTAATATCTGGAATATATTTATTCTGCGTATCAAGTATTTGGCTTTAAGAAGGTACAGTGCAGTGCGTTTATGACGAATGCACATAATGACACATCAGACTGTATGCTTTTATGAGTGGTGTTACTGATATCTCTCAAGAAAGTATAAATAATAATTTGCAGTTAAAACAATTAAAAAGTAAGTTACTTACCTTTGTATTTTAATGATCGAAATTTAATCTAAAGTAATTCTAACAAATCGTGGAAGGATTTAATAAAATTTTATGTACACGTAAATAACTTAATGAATGACTCTCATGTACGCTTCTTAACAAATTCCAAGAAATTGTAAAAGTAGCAGAGGATGACGAAGTCGATAAAGTCATCTATCTTACCGGCGCGTAAACAAAACACACCTCTCAAGCATTCAACCCAGCGCTATATCTATATACATTCCAGTTTCTGCTGGCTCTATTCCGAAGTGCGCGCGGGTTCTAGCAGCCGCTGTTCCCTGTAGCTTGGCGTGTTGAGGTTAGTTTCTCCCAGCAGCAGTCAGTCGCTCTGCAATGACCTCGCCCAGCGAGCTGTCCCTGGAGGAGATCCGCAAGTACCTGCTGGACCATGGTGGCTCAGCCCGCAACCAGGACCTCGTCAAGCACTTCAAGAAGTTCCTCACAGACCCGGAAACCCGAGGTGACATACCTAACCCTAACGCGGAAAATGATCGCTCTCGCTTGTGTTTTTCCCGATTGGAATTCAAAATGTTCATTTCTGCTTGCAGTGGAGGCGCGCAACCGCTTCAAGGAATACATCAACACGCTGGCGACGATCAAGACCGAGGAGGTACGCCTGTAAAACTTTCGTGTATACATTCTGCAGCCGTGTGTTTTTGTCTGTGAGAGCGAGTGAGATGGGGGACCGACTTGTTGCATGTCGAGCTGACGACTGTGCGCGCAGCTTTGGCAGTTCGGTTTTTGACGGTGAACGTGTGGGTGGGTCTGGTGTCGCGTTTATTTGCAAAACGCTGACAAGACTATTTTGTTAACTATTAAGGTCAGTGGAATTGACGGTTTTTAGGTTAAACATGGAGGTGCTGTGTTTTGGTTTTGACAGCTTTATTATTGATTTTTTGTAAAGGAGTTTTTCCTTTATAAAATAGAATTTACCTTATTAAAGTTTTATTTTAATATTTGTTCTGTTTATATTTTTCACATCTTACCGAAAGAAATAAATAAGCTGGTGAGTCACAGTGTCGTTTGTGTGATTTTGAGTGAACCGTGTGAAAACTTTCTTTAAAAAGACTCGGTTATGTAGCTACAAATTTAAAAACAAATTTATTTATGAAGAAATGATGAAATATTTTTTAAATAAGGTAGTCAGTAAACAGTCTATTGAAAGAAATTAATTACATATCAGTGCTTTCTTATAATTTAATAGTTGTTTTAAAGGCATAATAATTAATAAAAGAATTTTTATCTACATAACAGATTCATACAATTTAAAAAAAAATAAAAGTCTTGATTTATTTTTCATAAATCTGTAATTCATTTTTTTCACAGGGAGAAAAGTTTCTTGTATTGAGGAAAAAATTTAGACAGCCGACTTTAGATCTATCTTCTCCTACATTAAGTTTTTCCTCTGGCTTTGCTGCATCACCTATATCTACTCCAGATATCTCTACTCCAACAACTCCTTTAAGAGAACCACCTCCATATAGACCTCCACCAATGGCACCGTTAACTGGTAGTCCTATGTCACCTCTTAGTCCTATATCTCCTACATCACCTCTCCATTCCGTATCTCCTATATCACCCCTTAGCCCTATTGGAAATACCTCATCGCCAATTCATCGATTTACTCAAGAACCTTCTATCGGCTTACCACTTGGCATACCTACAGTGGAATCAAATATTACAGTGCAACCAGCAGCTGTTCAAGAGAGTATGATTGTGAGTCCTGCTCGATTACCAGAAACTGCATCTCAAACTAATAGTCCAGTTACGTCACCACCAGTACCACCTAGGAGAAAAAGTCAAGACAAAATCAAACTTAACGCTAACAAGGAAAATCAAAATATTGAAAAGGGAAGAAATGGATCTGAATCAATTAAGGTGAGTACATTTTATGACTATTGTATTAGTTATTTTTCAATTTTACTTTGCTGCACAATTAAATTTTGTTTTAAGTTAATATTTCCATAAAAAATTTTTATGTAATTGTGCTACAATGTATATTTTGTAAAATATTTAAAAATTTGAAAAAAAAGTGAAATAATTTTCATCAAATAAATTTCTGAGAAATTGTTTAAATTTATCAAATAAAAAATTATTAAAAGTAGAATTTTTTTTAATTAATTTTAAAATTATTTCAATTTTGTAAGCATTAACAAATTATTTTAAAATTTTTAAATTGAAGAGTTTAAATTTCTATTTTATTTATTTATGTTATATAAGTAGTAGAATGCACAAACGTAGTAAATGTAGAATACTATAGATTTAGTAAAATAGCTTTTGTAGATCATAACAACTCATCTATATTAATATTAAATACATCTAGGACATTTTTTTCTAGTTTGTAGTTTTTTAGAATTTCCTTTTTGCACGAATAATTTTATATTGCACGTCGTAGTTTTGTTTAATTCACGATTGACCTTTTTCGTTCAAAATTAATACTTTATGCAGAAATCGAAACAGCTAAATAATATTAAAAATACGATAAAAAAAAATACTTTTAAAATACCGAAAGCACTTTTAATCTTTAATGCACGAGATGTAAACATTTAATGAATCACTTTCAAACTATAAAATTTTAATCGCTTACGAATCATATTGTCTTAAACATTATCGATTTCCTATTAAAAATGTTTTATTCAACGACTAAAAAAGTTTAAATAAAGTTCTCGATCTCGAAACTTTCGTCAAAATTATATCTAATCTATCGATTTCTGCATTACGAATTCAATGTCGTTCGCTCGGCCTTTATCACGAAGCCGAGTGCGATAAGCGTCGCTATCACACTGCGGCTTTACTATCAGCCGCTTTTCCACTTAACTCTGTACTCGTTTAACCTGATTACTCCTTGCGTCGGTGGCCGTGGGACTGGAAGTTCGCAAGCACTCTTAACAACGTTGTTTCTTCCACCTTTCTTCTTATTCTACTATTTGGTGCTGCCTCGAAGGAGTTGGTCTTTCTCTGTGTGTTGTGTGCTTCGTTGTTTGATTTCTGCTGAAAAGCTAAAGGGATGTCGAAAATGCAGGAGGACGAGGGCCCGTCGACGACGGCCGCGGCCTCGAATCAGCTGACGCCGGCCGAACAGCTGAGCGTACGCGAGAGAATGCAGCGCTTCAACCGAATGGCCACCGAGACGGATCTGCCTGCTAGACCAAGCGCCTCGACGCCTCCGATCAAAAAGCGCTCCGAGAAGGTAATTTTGTCTCATTCTGCACCTCATCTCTTCACGTCTTCTTGCTCCTCTTGTTTGCACTACTTTCTGATTCGATGGCTGATGGACTCGAACTCCAATACAGCTTTGCACGAGTGTCTTGGAACTTTTTTTCAGTAGTCAAGTGAATGTATGCTTTAGATGCCTGCTAGATATGTAGACGAATTATTCAAACACTTTTACTTGTATACTGTAATATACAAGATTTTCACGAGTAGTTATTAAATAACTTATTTTTATAAGGTAATGTTTAATTCATATATTTTCAGGATTAATGTTGCGCAAATTAAAACATATTTTGATATCATAACCTACCGGTATTCATATCCCAATTAAAATTCTAGTGTTTAAAAAAACAAAAATACAGTAATATTAACAAATAACATATATTAACTTGCAGCATGAAATTCTAAAGTGACTAATATATGTAGACTAATCGAAGTGATTACAACTAAATAATCAAATTATCTCAGTCAATTATCTTCATTGTTAAATATTGGAAAATGCTAAGCAGCCACGAGAACCAAGCTAATTTTACCTAATTAAAAATGATCAAGGCATTGTTGAATAGGTGCAACAATGTTGCAAAGCTATATTTTGAAATCCCCTCGAAGAAAGCAGCCTTACATTGTATTAGCTCTTTAAATAGTCTACCCCGAAATGAACAAAGGGCTTTGGAGTACCTCCCGCAGGAAAGAAATCTCTTCTCGATGCAATATGTAAGGTCGAGCATTCCCGGCGCATACGAAATCCCTTAGCTACTTAGAAGTCCTCCATCCGTTTACTTTCCGCGTAATACTCGCGCCACGTAACCCCTTCCTCGATTCCTCGATCTGGTCGGCCCCTCGGGAAGCTCTGGCGCCGCCGCCGCCAGAGCTGTGGCCAATATTTATCGCATTTGAAATTCCTGCGCGAGCGCGCACATATATATATATATCTTGCGAGCGCATCAGGATGTCGCTGAAGTGTCGCCGTAAATCATAATTAGCTGAGCGTGAAATCGGGGGGGCGCCCCTGAGCCGGATTGTTTCTTATTTGATTGTGTCGTGTTGATGCTAATTTGCGGCGATTTTGGGGTGAGCTGCTTGTCGAACTTAATTAGTGCCGAGGTGTTGGATGTTCTTCAAAGTTCATCAATATCTTCATTCTTTTTTAAGTCACAAAAATATTCATATCTCGAAAGAAGTTTTGTAGGAAATTCATGCGTCAGGAAAATCATGTCTATTTATAAGACTGAGCCGCAGTATCATTGACTATTTTTAAGCATGAAATAATTTAGAAACTCATAATAGCAACTGTCGATGTCACCGAACGTCTTAGAAAAAGAAGAAAATAGAATAATAGGACAGAAAGGATTTACCTGTAAGCGGTGGACAAGGCACGTTTTCCGGACGTCCTGTTTAATTTGCCGGCTTTCTTCCGACGGCTTTCTTTTTCTACTCATTCTCTCGACGTTTGTCATTCCAACACGGTAGCATCATTTCTCATACCGCGCATAAACAATGAGCGGTACGCACATCGTCATTCGAGAGTCGCGTGCCGACGCGGACTTTTTTTTATTCAAAGAATTTATCGACGGAGAATTCGAGTAACAGTACAATGCAATTTGTGACTCATTATAATCATTTACTGGAAAATAATAAAATTTCTAAGCCTTCGATAAATTAAGCTTTTAATATTGTTATTGGCTTACCGAGTTTATTCAAATTTTCGTAGCAGACCAAAGTCTTGTAAAGTTCTCTTTTGCGCGCAACCGTATTCGCTCATTTCAATAATATTTCCGAGGAGTAAAAACAGCGTCGAAAGTAAAACTTTGTTGAGCCAACTCTGGTTTTCTTTATCATCCGGAAAACTTAATCTTGAGAACCTGTTAAAATGCCCTGGCGCATTTATTTTAGAGGGAAGGAAGCTAGCTGCAACCGCTTTCATAATTCGACAACACATCTCTCGACAAGTGCTCGCGCTAATTAGGATCACGCGTGTTCTACCCGAGGGCGAAAATGCAACATGAAAGTAAGAAGAAGGAAGAACCGGGGGAGAAAGTTGTACTGTGGAAGCTCTTCACGGATATTCCGTCGAAAATTATAACGATAAAATCGTAATGGCGCTTCTCGAATGAAAAACAAAGAGTAATGATTTTTAACGCGAGCTTTATGCGTGGATTATACAAGCTGTAAAGTAATAATTGCAATTAATAACGATGCGCTAAATTACGATTTCCCGAGCCCCGTGCAAGTCTATATTATAAAGGAGTAAACCAAACCTCCACCTTTCTATTGCTAAAACTTCTTATCAAACGCCATTAAGCGAAAGAAAAGGCCAAGATATAGATCACGTCGTTACATACGTAAACGCGAAAGAGCTCGGAATTTCTTGTCGGATCGACGTCACGAGCAGGCAGGCAGGCAACCCCAGGGCGGCGGTGGGCGCTCTCTCTCTCTCTCTCTCTCTCTCGTGCAAGGGCGCGCCTTAACGCGGCCATGTCGAAGCCGGAATTTCGTCTGGTTCCGCATACATTAGAGACCCTCTTGCGAAACTCGCTTTGCCAAAGTTTGCTCTCTCTCCGAGACGGAATATCAGTCAAAGCGGAGAAGAAGAGACGGAGAGAGAGAGAGAGAGAGCGAGTCGAAGGCAAAGGCGCGAGGGTGTAAACCGCGCAAAGTAATCTTACAGAATGTATATGCAAAAGAGGCTTTTGTCAGGTGGGAGGAAAGGGGGGGAGGGGGGCGCCAGCGCGTTCTAAGGTTATACGGCCACAGCTTGTGCGATCCTTCCGGCGACAAGATCCGACAAGCCTTGTCGGAACGAACTTGATCTTACTCGCCGGCGGATCTCCTATAGGAGCGAGATCCGAGCGAAGGTGTGCCTTGGAGACCCTTCGATCGCCGTTCCAGATCGCCCATACGAATTGCCGATGAGAAAAGTTCGCGGGGAAGCTTTACTTTCTCCGATATTAGTTGAAGAAACTAGCTGGTAACGTCGCGCTTACAGTCTGCTGACGCAAGACGCGAGCAGGCAGGAACTCATAACCCCCTAAAAAGTGCACTTGCCAATTACTTCATTAGAGTAATCGTCCATTGAATAAACAGGTTTTTTAAAGGCGGACAAGACTAATAGGCAAAGCCGCTATCGCCGACTGGATCTTCAATTGCAGCACACAGCTTAAAACGTGGCCGAGAGCCTGATTTGGTCGTGCTTAGCCCAGCAGCAGGACCAGGAGGCTGCCTTATCTCTCAATTCTAATCTACTTTCGCTCGGGCCGACGCTCCCAGCCGATTTCAATTTTTCATTCTGCCTCTCTCTCTCTCGACGGGTAACGGCACGGCTAGCGCGCGGCGCGGCTGCGACGGGACATCCTTGTTTATAGAAGAAATATTTCGGCCATTAATCAGAGTCGCATCCCCGCGTTCCGCTATAAAGAAGATGGAGCCTCGGAAGCACCTGCCAGTATAGTCGTGGGCCGCCGCCGCCGCCGAGCTGCCGGTTGTAGTGTTATTAGCGCGGCGCGCGTCGTCGTCGTTGTTCATGTTGCGTAGTTGGGAAATAACAAAGTAACCCGGGGAATAAAGGAATGGTACATGAGACCACTTAGGCCTGATTACGCATCTTCTGTCTGTTTGGCTCTTGACTTGCGGAGGGAGCTTTTATTTCAAGTCTTTGTTTGTTTTAAGGAACGATTTATTATTCGATTATTTCGTCATTTTGCACAGTTATCGGGCTTTAGTCTATCAAGTTTTTAAACCTAATTGCAGGCCAAGCTGACGAAATAATTATTATTAAGTTGAGGAATCCAAAGACTCAATATAAGTCAGACCACAGTAAAAAAAACGTGTTCGCAGGAGAAGAATGCACGCACAAGGAAGGTATTAAGGTAAATAAAAGGGATAAAAAGAAAAATGACGGCGGGTGTGCTCCCGTACACAACAGTTGGCAGATAAATAGATACTGCGTGCGTCCACGTGACCTCCGCCGCCGCCCGCGAAAGAGCTCGTATACGCGTCGTACTGTTATTTTAATTAGGATACTTTGTTCGCGCAGGATGTCTAAGGCGAGATAAGATTTATCTTGTCCCGCTTTATAGGAAACTATATGGCTATAATAAGACGACGGTAGCGAGCCGTGGCGCGCGGCGCTCTCCTACGTATATATATCTGCGCGTGTGGGAAGCCAAACGGGGGGAGAGAGAGAGAGAGAGAGAGAGGGAGTCGAAGAGAGACTTCTAAAAGGATAAAAAGGAGGATCGCGCACGCGCGTTATAAGCTCTCTTGATGAAATTCGCTTTGCGTAATTAAATAATGCACGCCAGACCGGACGGAGGCGCGTTTTGTTCTCTTGCACGCCGGGATCCTTTGTAACGAATTAATTATCATTAAGTTTTTACGAGCGCGGACGCTCTGTTTTGTTAATTCGTTCCGGCGCGGCAAAGATTATCTTGCGCGCCGCGCGGCTATACGAGCCGGCGTTGCGCCGACTTTTGCCGCGGGAGTAATAAACGCGGCTACCAAATTTTCTTCTCAATTAGTTCTTTTCGAGGGCGTATCCGCGTTTTTCGAATTTTTTCTTGGAAATTTTTAGAAATCGTTTATCCTGAAACTTTTAAAGTAATTGAAGAAGAGGATGATGCGTACAAAAGATACGAGCACTTTAGTGCTTCTTTCGCTAAATTAAAATTTATATATCGAGCGTTATTTATGAGGTATTTGCGAAAGCGTATGTAAGCCTTTATGCCCTCTTTTTTATTCATCGCCTTGCCGCTTTATTCGTGCATTTTCCATAGATAAAAATCAGAAGCCATTGAAATATAGGTACTTAAATTTACATGATAAATAGTTTACTTAATAAAAGAAGAATTAATGGTAAAATAACTATTTTCAAAACATTGCGAATTCAGATAAGTATCAAATGACATTTCTTAAAAAATATTATTATATATGGTACTGATCGTCCATACAGAAATGTTATTTCAGAACTTTTCGAAAAAAAGAAAAAACTATTTCCTCGCGACCTGCTTAAAAATACATAAATTAATTACGCTATAAAAAAATCTCGGTTTATTACACCTAAAATTAATGTTTTGCTAACAAACTCTTCGTCCGCTCGCATACCGGAAGAGTATAGGATAACGATCTCGGTGAAAAAATGAAAGAATCCCCTACTCAACGACGTAAAGTTTTTTTTTCGCATCGTAATAAGCTGAAAACTTGCCGTCAATATCGCGACTAAGGAAATTAGCCTGATTAGGGGGGAAAATAATAAACCGGGTCAAAATGTTCGCTCGCGGGCCCGCAATTTGCCGATCTTCAAACTAGAAGCCGTTGGCAGCCTCGTTCGTCCCATTACAAGTTAATCTTTAGGGCGTGCGCGCGCATTATCATTCGAATTGGCGTCGTTAACTTTGTTTGCTTAGCGTTACGCTCGTAAAGCAAGACTCGCGATGCAAAAATTTATGCACTTCGAGCCATAAAGGCTGCGCAAAATGCACTCGTTTTGTTAAGAGGCGTTCCGCCTCGCACTAAGTTTGGTTTGAACTTTTACAGTTTTTGAATTTCAAATTTCGAAATGTATTGGCATTCGGGGGGTATCGATACGATCTAAATGCTGTTTTTTAATTTAAACACTTTTTCACAATGTGCATGTAAATTTTAACTCTTGTCAGTCTTTTCACATTGCAAACATGTGTGATGTAAATAAATACGTAAATGGAAGATTTTACTTTTTTTAAGTTTTTTTTTTTTTTCTAATTACATAGTGTAATAATAACACTTGTGCATTAAAAAAATTAACTCTCATAATATTGACGACTGTATACGATATCTGCAATTATCAAAGCTATCTAGTCGGTATCTAGAAACTAATTACAATTAATTGTTGAAAAAAAAATCTATCAATATCCGCGGTGAAAATCCAATTTATTATTGCACGAATCAGATAAGAAAGTTAATCGATGCCCAACACGATCATTTTTAGTAATCAACGTCGTCGCGGCTAAACGAAAACTCCGTCGGAGAGGCCGGAGAGAGAGAAAAAAAGGAGAACAGGCTCGCGTACATACGCACGCGTTTAACGTCGTTATCTCGAGTGTTCACGGGGGGAGTCCTCTCGGAGAGCGGCGGCGTCCCGCGGCGTTCGACGCGTCGTCGTCAAAGCCTGACTGATCGCCAGGTCCGAGGCCTGACAGGGCCCCGAAAAGGCGCATCATTTCTGGCTCGTGGGACCGTAACTCTTGCCCCGCCCTGCCCTGTCACTTTATCTCTCGCGCGCGAGAGGGAAATAGTACTTTCTCATCTTATCGATGAAAAGCTCCGGACGCGTTTATTTTCCTTTGCGTCATGCAAAAAAACTTTCTCTGTGTCCAAGCACAGGCATCGTGTCCACTGCTTGACGTGACCCCGAGTTCCGAGGGTCTCGCCATTTCAATATCAACAATAATAATATTTCGTTAAACTTTTTTTAAAAAGCTGCTCCAAAGCAGAAGAAGCTGCTCGAGAGCGCATTGTGCAGCGAGGAAGTAAGAATCGGTTTGCTGAAAAAGGGAGATTAATAAGTCGCCATTACATTAGTCGGAGATGCGATCTCGAGCTCGCACATCCGATCGAGAAGAGGAGAGAAAGAAGGCCGAATAGAGCGGCGGAGACAGGGCCGGCCGGGGGATCTTACACGACATTAGCCACAGATGAGGATCGATAGTGTCTGCGATCGTGAAATGCAAAGCTGGGCGTGGATATCTCTCCTCGTGTCTCTCCCTCTCGGTCCTCGCGCGCACGCGCGATCGAGCCCCGGCGATCGAGCAGCGGCGATCGAGCCGATAAAAGAGCCTGCCGATTGAGCGACGGCGCATTCCTCCTCCGCCTTTAAATCGAATTACTCCTCATTTGTCATTGGAGCTTTCGATTGTTATCGGGCTCGTTACGATTCTTTTTGGACAGTAATGACGCTTTCGTGCCGCGGCCGTCGCGAAAGCACGTTTATTGATCGACGGAGAAGACGGATCTTTTCCGCGGGTTCTCAAACCTCATATCTACCAATTCTGTTATAAATCGCAATTCGAAAAAGGTTTGATTACACGCGCTCGTTAGGTTAATCGCGCAAACACACAAATATATATCGCGGATGCAACGCGCGGCCGATAAATCCGAATAATATATACGTCTCGCGGAGCGCGGCCGAGAAATTCCGCGAGTCGATTTGTTCGCTCGTTCCTATTCGCGGCGAATAAATGAAGATTAACATATTCGACTGGCATAAATCCTCCATCTTGAATATTCCCCCCGCGCGGATGAATAATTTTATTCTCCGCGAGGGCTCCGTGTGCGAAAGGGTCGATCCTCGCGAGAGAGTTTCTCTTATTTCCCGTTGCGCTCGCAACCGATCCGATTGGGATCGGCGCACGGAATGATCTTCCGTTAAACTGCCTCCCTCGTGCTTTATGCCCTCTCCCTCCTCTCGCATCTATATATCTATCTATTTATCTCCTCGTTGCTTTATGCCGCGGGAGGAAGGGAGTCGCGACGCCGAAGTAAGAGTTGGCCTTATCAGAGATCGGAGTCGCGCAGTGAGCGGCTATTTGTATTCATAAGTCCGCGGGAGGCCGGCGCTCGGCTCTCTCTCTCTCTCTCTCTCTCTCTCTCTCTTTCTCTCTCGGCTGGGCCCACGTTATATACTCTGTATATCCGCTCGCTGCTGTTTCTGCTGCACCTCCTTGTCTGCGCGGCTCCCTCGGGATGACTTTTTGAAAAACAAAAGGAAACGGTGCCCCGCGAGAAAGGCCTTCTGCACCACGTCATTTGCCCCTTTGTACGTGCACTGCCTTTGTATATAAGCTCATTTCGTTCGGATTCGAGCTTTTATTAAGGCAGATTGCTTTTATTAGCTGACCAGTCGCGCTAATACGAGCAATAGAAACAGTCCTGTACTCTGGATACTAAATTATGCTCATGATTGAAATTGAAGTTGAAAGCTAATAGTAGATTGACCGCTAATCCAGCTCCAGCCCGGAATATCTCAATCGCAACACTCGACAAGACAGTCGCACTTGTCCCTCCGATCCTATCTTCGGCTCGCGCGATCCAGATTTTCGAGGACTCGCAGACACTTGTTTGCGGGGATTTTCCAAAGGACGCACGACGACGGCTTGCCGTATATGCAAATACGCGGATGAGCGCGGAGGGGAGGTTGGGGGG
>UCOM01001935.1:0-32953 GCA_900474385.1 Ormyrus pomaceus
ATTCCGCTTGGTGGCGCATCTTAACCTTTTAACCTCTCACGTCAAAATTAGCAACCGATGACTATTAGAGGAGCTCATATTTTTTGCAGTTTTAAATAAAAATTTTATATAAATTGTATAGAACCAAATCTTTACAAAACTTATATAAAATCTTTATAAAAATAAGATAAATTATTTTCACCTGGGAAAGCCGATTCCTATAAAATTTTTCTAAATAACAACCTGAACCAACATTCCAACGCACCGACCTAACAAGCCAAGGGATTAGTTCCCCAGCAGGTCAGCTTTTTCTCATTCCGCGGCGTTAACGGCGGAGCACAGAAGCGTGACGTTATATATTCCGTTGCGCAGCGCTCGCTGATCGAAATTTATCGAGGCACTGAATTCTCCGCTCCGTACGGCTGGGGGCTCCTTTTCTCTCATTGCGGAATACGCGGCGGGCGCTGCGCGCAAGAAAAGGGATCGTTAGAGCCGCAGTCCTCGCGATAAATCGCAGCGGACTCTTGGGAAATGCGCGCCGCGGAAACAATCGGATTCGCGAGCGCATCGCGACTGCTGAAAGGGGGATTAGCGCTCTGACGGAGGGCCGACCGGCTGGCTGACTGATTGGATTTATTTTAAACTCGAACTTTAACTATTAACTGAAGGGGACAAGTGATTTTTCGATAGCTTTTTGCCAACCGATATCGTACTTTATTTATTTCATTCCGTTTTCACTTCTGCGCTCTTTTTTACGGCATTTTATGTTGTAAGGATTCGATCAGACCTTTGACGGTGGATAGTTTTTGCTAACAGGAATTGTTAGGAACGTTTTGGTGTTGTTGAAAAAATTATATAGCGATCAGTAGTAAGTATATACAATTTTCAGATAAAAAGACTTATTTTGAGTGTTTATAAAGAAGAATTTTAAAGAAGAATTTGCCTTGCATGACTTTTCTAGGAAAAACTTTAGTTAAAGCAATTGAAACTTTGACTTTTTTTTTGCATTTGTATAAGTGTATAGCTTTGAAGCTTAATTTTCTCTGTAAATGATATTCACAGTTCTCATCGTTTAATCGAATAAATTTTTATCTTTTTGAATAAAAGAGAAAACAAATTACTTTAACGTTTTAAAATTTAAATAGAAATGTGATATAGATAATAATATGTGTACCTTTAAAATAATACAATTGTTACCAAAATAGAAATTTGAAATTTTATGTTTCCTTCACAATTAGAACGTCAGTCTTTATGTTTATACTTTTTTGCGGATTCTTGTTTTATGAATGTCAGCGAGCTGCCATTTCATACCAATGGATCGTATAACCTTTATTCACTTTAAAGTGGAAACTATAAACCTTAGAATGATTTATAACCCAACTCCGAACGATCTTACCATTAAAACGAAGAATTACTCAATTATTTGAAAATTAGGACCACATTTTGAGGTCAACAATAGAATATTTACAATTGCACTCAAAATTTTGAACTACTTTTAAGTACCATTACACTCAATGAATTAAAAATCGTCATGTCATTCTTTTTAAATGAAAGATTCATTAAAGAGATCGATAGAAACAGTAAAGCTCAGTAAATATTTTCTTCGTACCCTTAAAACAATCAAGGCTTCGAAAAATCCAAATAATTGGTCACTGATCTAACTAAAGCAACGCTTTTATTAACGCTCTTTTCAGCAGACAAATCGAGTGGACAAAAAGTTCTCTAGCTTTCATTGGAAGGTTCTTTAAAAAGAACGACATATAGGTTTAATCAGACGTATAGGTTTAATGAATTAGTTCGTTCATATATTTCGAGGTGAAAGGGAGGGACAGTTCTTCTAAGGTCTGTTTCATCCCTTTGAACCCGGGTTTTGGCGTCAATTAATATCTCTTTGACGTAATTGACAATTTTTTTGTGCACGGAATTGTAAAGTTTTATTATAAGCTCCTAAAGACTTTTTTTTAAAGAATATATAATAAAAAATCTGGATTTATTGAATGCGTTGAAATCATAATTTCAATTTATATTTATTTGAAACTATTCATTTATTTTATAAACTCTACCGGAAACACCGGCAATATTCAAACAGTATTTTTTGATACTAAAACTTTTCAATACATTCAAAATTACTCAATATCGTCAAGAATGATTGAGCAGAAATTGAATTTCCTATATAGAATGGCGATTTTTATCAGTACCTGCTGCATACTTTTTTGAGAAGCGATAATATTGGAAGACAATATGTATAGACTACTTCAATTCCAATTTGAAAAGTTAACTCTCTCGCGCGTATCCTCCCCAATCCAGTATTCGTAACAGACAGCCATCCTTGTAAAAATTTCAATTTAGAAGCAAACTTTATCACCCCTAATCTAAACGACTATAAAAAGTAAAAAAATCGCGCAGATCAACCCGGCACTCGGGCCTTCGATAAAGCTTATCGTCGTAGCTTTTCTTTCGAGCCTCGAAAGTATCCATTAATAATCCGGCTCCGAAGCCGTTTTATCACGTTATCCATCTCTCGAACGCCCAGAAAACAGCAATATCCGCTCTCGGGGCTGCAGCGACGCGGCCGATTGAATAAATGAGAGGCGAGAGTGGCCGAAAAACGCGGGGCTGCATTCAATACACTTTGCCGCTTCCGGAAGTCGTTTAAATCCCGGGCTTATTTACGAGGGGATCCGCCCGCGAGCTTTGACTGCGTATCTCTTCGACCAACTTTCGTCTTCTCTGCTCGTCGCCGCGATATTAACCCAGTTTGCACTCTCTCTCTCGCTTCCCCACCTCATTTCTCCTGTTTTTCCCCCTGTTTCTTGCGGTCTTTCTTGCTTCTCTTATTTTTGTGGGACTGTTATGATGTTATGACGTGCCGTCGTATCTGGGAATAGGGAATAGTTAATTATATATATAGGATATTATATGCAAGATTTTAGTCTTCTTCCTAAGTAAGGAAATTGTTAAATTTTATAAAACCACTAATTTTCACTTTCAAAAATTAACTGTTTTCTACTTTTTCTCGAAGAGCTACTTTTCCTTCCGCCTCTTACTTGGTTATAATATAAATTTTAAGTGAAGCGTATAATAGCTACAGTAGTATGAAAAGTCGTGTAACGATAGAGCTAACAAAAATACTGCATAACCTGTTTTCCCGCAAAAACATTGAATTAATTAGGCGACGAGGCAGGAGCTTTTAGCGGTGGGTTTTGTGGTTTTTTTCCATGGATTATTAAAGCACGCTGTAAAGGTGAGGCTGTAAGCTAGTAAATGCGTGCGTGGCTTCACTTAATTGTCAATGAATATTTTAGAACTTATTCTTCGACTAAGTGACTAAGTGACTTCGACTAAGTAAAGGGAAAGTCTTGGTAAATGCTAAGATGGAAAGATTTCAAGCTCATAAATAATTGTCAATCAAACTTGTATTTGTGAACTTACCGCACTGCAAAAAGTCTATGAAAATTGTGACTCACCTGTAATAAAACAAATCTGATTAATTATACAATCCACAAGCTTTTAAAATTATTGATTTGAATATTATTTGTTAAAGTGAATCCTAATCTTTGATAATTTAAAAAAAAAACGAGACAAAATATAAATGTAAAAAATAATTAAAAAGAAATAAAAGAAGCAAAGATTATAATAGCATAAATTTAATCATACATTATTATGTTCTATCTATTTCATACAATTTTCAAACCAGAAAATGGCTCGAACAAAAGTATACACTGAATAAGACACAAAGAATAAAATACATCTTTACATGAAGGCAAGTAAACTTCAAAGAAAAATAATAAAAAGAATTAAAACCATATAATGTAAGTCCTTGCAAGTATTTCATTGCAAAACTCAAATCGAAAATGAAAAGAAAAAGTTCATATGATTATTAAATAATATAAATTATTATACTAAAAAATATTATCATTAAAAAGGAAAAATTATAAGAGGGTGTGACTTTTTTCAATAACAAGCATCAAAAAAGTATCATTACAAATTCCTTCATTCATAAAAATAAAGGAACATACTTCGAAGATCAGATTGCCACTTTCACATAGAGTTACATCGGCATCAATTTTATTCGTCATTTTTCCGCAGAAGGGAAATCTGAAATTTATGCTGAAAAATCTGGAAGTATCCGTAAAATCTTCTAATGCAAGTCATATACTTTTTGCAAAACGAATTCAACAACGTAAGCCTTTATTAATAAAATTCAAGAAAGTATTGATTTATAATATTACTAAGGAATTGTAATTTTTTTGTTCTTATTATGTAAATGATTTTTTACAATGTCATGATTACAGTTTTGATATTGGTAATATTCAGTGATTATAAAACGAAGTATTACACAAATAATTTATTGCACAAATTGACAAACGATGATAGAAGGAAATTTAAAATCCATCAAATATTTCTCCTCCGATTTTACCCTTCGATATATTTTTGAAATGCATAGCAAAGAAACATATTTTATGTCAACGTTGCAGGCGATGGTTATTTGTGACATCTGTTTAGAGAAAAATTTGTAAATCCAAATAGTTTAAAAAATTTCAATTTATAGTATATATATAAAAAACATTAGAAGTATAATGCAACTCAGTTTTTAAAAACTTTTGAAAAAGAAAGTTAATCAATAAAACAATAGACCTAATTTAAAGAAGTCAATGAATAAAGATAGTGAATTACGTCAAATGTGATGAAAACGATATTGCAAATAATAATAATTTTCTCCAATTCATTAGCTTTATCCTATATCAAATTTCCTTTGACAGCGCCAGGAAATTGAAGATCTGCCGTTTTTGCACGATTGGAACCTGCTTGGTATAATAAGACATAGATGGATGATGATTTAAGAAATGTGACCAATAAATTTTTTACGTGAAAGCATGAATAAAATCAATTACGTCTGAATTATTTGGCTAGACCCAAAAACTATTTTTTTGCTTGACGAAAAAAATTTCCGCCCATTTCGTTCGGCTTATCAAATATAATGCTTTTTCATGTACAGCTCATTAATTTTTATAAACATTTTTCCCTTTCAAATTAAGCGAATGAAAAAGGCACATAAAGAAAACAATCAAGCAAAAGCGAAATAAAAGCACTTGAAGGAAGGGATTATGCCCTTTACGACGTATTTAAATCCCATCAGCTTTGAACTCTTAATTAGTTGAGTAACCGAAAAGAAGCCGTCTTTATATTTCCGGATGCAAAGGGAAACGGAGAAGGCTCACATTCGCTTAAGTATATTCGCCGCTGCACGCCTCGATAATTGGCCGCCAAGTGCTTACGAGGAACTTTGGCCATGTTTGGCTCTTCCTTCTTTTTTTGCGCTCTCTTAATTAGAGCCTTTCTTGGAGGTAGTTCGATTTTTTTTCAGCGAACGAAGCCCCCTTTAAACAGCTGACAATAAACTGCACGAGCCGTAATCAGCGTTTAATACTTTTTAGGGCGCAACTTAGGAAGATTAGCTTTTTTTTAGATTAATTGTGGCGCAAATAAATTTCATAAATATTTGTTACACACTTCTTTACAGTTTTAAATTTATTATAGCATTTATGTTTTAATAAATTTTGCATTGTAATGTATAACTCAGAGTTAAAAAACGCGAGTAATTAAAATTAATATTAATAAAAAATAAATTAAAGATTTGCGAATTCATTTACTCGAACGTTAAATTAAATGCGAACAAATTAATATAATAATTACGTTCTTCACTAAAATTCATGAGAAAATTAAACCACAAAAACAAATGCTTTGGTAAATAAAGAATAATTAAAACTTTTATTATGAGTTATACAAGAATTATGAGAAATATTTTAATAATTAAATCGTACTGTAATGAATGCACGGAATGCTAAATTAATTCAAATAAGCTTTTAATACGTTAAGTACAAAAACAACTTAAACTAAAAACGAAATTTCAAGAAAACTTTCTTTTGTAACAAGCAGTTGGAAGAATGCACTGCAACGGTCCGAATTCGTTTCATCGTACGAAATTTCCCTTTTGTGGGAATTAACCCCCAGAAATGGATGCGTTTTCCATGCTGAAATTCGAACCATTCACCAATAATCTTTGCCTATATCTTCCTCTCCCTTTCTCATTCTTTCTACTTATGATCGAATCCCACGCAGAAAGGTACGACGTACTGCGATTTTCGACAGTAACACGAAATCTTTCTATCGACGTCCCGTAGGGAGAAACGGACAGAATGAGATATGCGTGGGAGGGTTAATGTAACGAAACTGTTTCCGTATACGAATGGTAGGGTTTCGTTTTAAATATAGAAAATGTTGGTTTTGCATTTCTGTCATCCTTTTAATGTGTTATTATAAGTTAATACAACATGCTTTCAGGAATTCTGAATTCACTCGAGTATATAATTTGTATGCTTGATAATGCTTACATTGCGCTTCAAGTTAGCATAACCCGTTGGCTAATTTTGAGCTCCATCGGTTGTCGAGATGCTCTGGATGCATCCTGCATTACATTTCCGAATTATCATACTCGATCGTATAATATATTGCAGCGGCCCAAATGTCACGAAAAACAGCGACATTTGCCCCAAAAATTGAACCAGTCTAAAAACTAATCACTAAAATTCCCAGCTACCATTTTCCAATATCATCGAATAACCGCGCCATTCTTCCGTTGGAGTATCGCGCGCAGTTCTCCAGGCAGCGGCAAACAAATTTCCCCGCCCGACAAAAACACCCGCCTCTGCCCACGCAGCAAATGGATGAACGCGGCTATTTCTGTATCGACATTTCCGCCGGTAATAGAGAGAGAAAGAGAGTGCGCGCGCGCGAGGACGGCGAGCGCCGCGCGGCAGAAAAAAAAAAGAAACATCTCTCTAATTCACCTGCCGAGGCGAGTCGCGCCGAATATTCGCCAGGCTCTCCGCTCTCCGGAGGCGGATCAATTTCGGAATTCAAATTGCTCGGACGCATTCCAGCGCGATTTCGCGCAGCCGTACGTGCGCGCCTGTCTCCTCGTAAAAGCTTATGAACTCTTTTCTCCTCGCGAGCGGGTTTCTCGTTTCGCCTCGCGTTTCGCCCCGTCGACGATCGAAGCCTGATATCGTTGCGACTGCTGGCCGGGAGAGCGTCGACGGCAGCGTTCGCTTATTCGGTGCCGCGGCGCAATTTGAAATTTCAAGGGGTTGGTATTATTGCTTTATATTTAGTTTCATTATGGTGCTCGTTTAAAATGACAACAATGCTATTAAGTTGATGTGCAATATTGTTGTGTTGGAATTGTGATTGAAAGATCGATATTATGGGCATGTCATTATGGAATGGTTCGATGAGTTTTCGGAATGTGCGCGGTCTCGCATTGTTATTTTGATTATTATTACTGAGATCATATCAGTAAATGCTCAATTGGGAGATTTATAAATTACAGAATATACGTGAATATTTTACTGAATTTTTCGAAATCGTTTTATTATTAAAAATATAATGAATTTGTTATATTACAAAACGACCCAATAACTGTAAACCTGATTGCTGTTGAAGAAAAACAGACGAAAGATAATATTTTTCTCACTTGATAAACCAAGTTTTAAGAAGTTCAGAGAACTATCCTGTACGCAAGCAATGAAGCGCCGAAAAGAAGAACGAAGAAAAATATACTTTTGGAAGCTGGAACATCAACGACTTGTCGTGTCATTCACGCATCAGTATATGCTCGATTATTCTTTTTACCGCTGCGGAGTCCAGTTCTACTTCATTTCACCATGAAACTGCAATTCCGAGTCTCCTGCCCTCTCCATTTCTCCCTCCCCCTGACGAAATCTGCTCTGCTAATCCGATCCCAGAGTTGATAAGGCAAACTTTCGCAATAAAGAATTTTCGTCCCCTCGGTATTATGATGACTCCAGAAATTTTGCGTGCAAGATTCGAGATTTTCGGAAAAAATCTAGAGCTGAGATGAATTCTGGGTGAAGTTTTTTTGCTTTACCTTGTGCTTGTTTGAGATACTAAGAAAGATTGCTTGACTTTGTCCATAATTAACTTTTGTAAACGATAATTTGCTGATGGCTTCATTTTGATTAATGAACTTTGGCAAAATTATGAACAAAATTGGATGCGATAAGTGTAAACTTTTCTAAATACTAATTAAACTTTATATATTAGTACAAGTTATAAATATTCTGATATTTATAATGAATTCGTTAAACATAACCAAAAATCGCAATAAATATAATTGTAAATTTAATATTTATATGTCAGATAAAGAATAATGGGCTTAAATGTTTGAGAGTAGTAGATTTCAAAAATAATTTATCAAAAAATTGAAGCGAATAAAAAGAACTATCTTTGAATTATTATTGGTTGATTATAAAAAAATGGCCCATTAAGTAAAAATATTCTCTCCATTTCACAAAACAAACGTAATACTTCTTTACACTTCGTATTAAGTAATTACAAACTCTAGCTATTATTGTACACTAATTACAATGCGCACGAAACCGTAAATTTTAACTTCACTATGAACAAGTAAGTCTCTTTACAGAAATAAATAAGTTTTTTAAAAGTATACTTACCTCTGAAATGCGACTTAAAAACAAATAATAGCAACATTATGATACCAAAAACTTTATGCGACAAAATTTTATTAAATTGTCGATTTCATGCTTCACTCCCACGCGAGCATATTGAAATCTTCCACATCGGAATTTGATCGAAAGTGTCAAGCCCCGCGAATGGAACGCTCGTGCTCAAATAGAAAAAGAAAGCCGCGCGGATAAGTTCCTCCAAGTTCAAGGCGAAGAGCGCCAGGGAAAATCGAAAAGCCCGGCTTTCGAGGAGGAAAAAATTTGCAAACAGGCGGCCCACGCTTTTTTAGACCGCGGAATTTTTACGATTTTCCCGGCACTCGTGGGGGCGGCGCATGCAGGGGCTTCGGCGAACGCGCATTCGGAAAATCCTGCCTATTCTTCCCCCGTAAGACTGTTTGCTCGTTCTCTCCCGAGGAAGCTTAGATTTTATTGAAACGATAAGCGTCGATATAAAAGAGAGAGGTCTGCGTGTATATTTTTGAGTTTGGATAAATATTAACTTCAACTTGAGTGTATTTTTTTTTTTTTTTATTTCATACATCGTTAATAAAATATTATATATCTTATTTGCATACAAAAAGTGTAATTTTAAGCATGGCTTTACTAAGATAGTTTAATTTTAATGAATTTAATAAATGACATTCTTGAATATAGTTTGATTATGCTTAATCCTCTAAATGCGAGTTTAAATTTATAATAAAAATGCCTTTCCGAAAAAGATGACTTACTAAGAGATTTCTCCTAAGCAGGGACAGTACGACGCCGATTTGTTAAATAAATGAGCCCTCCCAGAGAGGGGAAGTCCATACGCCGGTTCTTTTATGCGAGGTTAGATACGCAAGAACTCGAGCTTCCGGGAGAGGGGAAGCGATAAAAAAAGCCCGTCACGTCAGGACCAAACGCTCGGGCCAACTATCGGCGAGCATCATGCGGGCGGCTATATCACTATTACGCGATAAAACTGATTCGGGCAGGCTGCCGCTCTGTGCGCTAAATCACTCCCTGGCCCTTCCTCCCCCTCGAGCTTTTTCCCATTTCGTTTGCTGATCGCGGAAGAAAGCCTAAACGCAAAGATGCATATAAGCTCGGAATGGTCGCCCGGAACTTTCCCGGAGATTTCGGTTGAAAGCCGAGGCGCCGAAGTCACGCTTTTCAATAAAACCGGCCGCCGTGGTATACTTTCCTGAAGGCGCCCGCGGCATTGCGCAGGTGTATTATATTTTTCGCAGAAATTTTTCGCGGTTCAAAATCGCTAAACCCGAAAGTGGATTAATGTAATGCCACTTGGCGACGCCAGAGTACTTTATTCGAGCATTACTGACAAGTGAGTTGACGTCAACAGTTTACGAGCTCCTCTAGCGCTCCATACATTATTTATAAGGAATAAACCGAAAATTCCCTCTTTTTTTTTGAGGTGCAACTTTCTGATTTCAAAATTTTTTTTCTCGTGCAACTTAGACAACGCGTGATCTGCATGACGTGGATGATGGGACTCGAAGACTACGTTGTCTCGTGAAACTTTAATTGAGTCTTTAACTTTACCATCCTGACGTTTTCGTTGAAATTCTTAGAAATTTTAAGCAGCATAATAGGCTTTCAATAACTTTTTCCCAGAATTCGGATCGAATTAATGCTGATGTCAAAGTAAAGATTTTAATGAAAAATTGAACGTGTAACATTTTTTGCCGAAGTTTCGAGAGTAATCCTGCAGTTTTATGTGAGGCTAACTTCCTGCTCTCGGTGTCTCCACTAAACCAGAAGTCGAGCAAATCGATTGAGGTAGTCAAGAAGACATTTATGATAACCGTAAAGGTCTGCTCAATGCTGACAGTTCATATCGACTGCAATGATTTCGGAAGGAATAAAATAGTAGTAGTTTCTGCTTAAAATTATTGCTGAATTTCAAATTAATAAAAGTAAGAAGTAAAATTTAAATAATAATCGGCGTTGATTAAATTATCTTAATTCGGATTATGAAAGCAGGCGCGAATTCTATTCTAAGATTTGTCGCCGCCTAAGAAAGTTCGAATGACGCGAAAACAAAACTACTACACCGGCACTTTAAAATGCCATTCAAGTTTTCCCTGAAAAGCTAACTTAGTTATGAAATTCCACGGCCCGAGCTTTGGAAGTGCGCTACACTTCATTATAGGATGGAAAAGCGAGACGCCCACGGAGTGGATGCTGGTGATATCCGTCAATTTCCTTACTTTCCTAGTCATACTTTTTAAATGTGACATCACCTAATTATTTAAGAACTCTTGAAATAGCTGTAGAATTTCCATATCTTAAAAATAAGCACAGGCAGGCTTTTATACCTACTGTTTTTTACATTCTTCTTCTTATCTTGCATATAAATGAAAATTTCATCAAAATTTCATGATAATTTCGTTTATAAATTTGAGTTTGATTAAAACGAACGAAATAAGCCAATAATTTGAAAATATTAATCAAATCGCATGATTTTCTGTTCAACTTTTATTTAACAAAGTTTGTTTATGAAGCGAAAAAGGCTAAATGGATGGGAGTTCTAGGGGCAATATCGCTAGGATATTGAGATACGGAAAAGAGATAAAGGAAAAGTGCGGCCTGGAAGTTGAAGTTTATTGGTAAAGTACAAAGACTCACTGCTCTAGGTTTTGTAATAGTATCTTTTGCTTATCTTTCCCTGCAATCTAATGCACTTTATAATAAAGTTTAAAATTGAACTGTATTTAAATAAAATATATATATTATAAATTTATATATATATAAAAATTCTGATCTGCAATATTTATAAAAGTAAACGCAAGATTTTTAAGTTCAAAGACATTTCTTTGAGGACGACAGGGACGTTTGAAAGCCGGCCGAAGTTTCCGCAGCTGAAATTAACTTGTAATTATTTTTTCCCTCGGCCGGTCTGCACCATCAATTTTCCTCAATAAACAAAGTTCTGCAACGTCTCCGGCGCAGATGTGCTGGAAATTTTCTGCGGAGGCGTCGTCTCTCAGATTGCGCGATTCAGCCAGTTACTCGAACTTTTTACACTCTCAAGATGCAGGACAAAAATAAAGTACCTCGGAAACAATGGGAATTCGGGCTTAAAAATAGCTCGCGTTTTTTCTTTTAATTAGTTGTTCGTATTTCCTCGAGTTATATTTGAAAAGCGGTCGATTTTGAGAGGAGAGAAGATTAGTGAGATCGGTATTGATTTTTTTACTTGCATTTTAACATCAAGAAATCATATTTTTCGTGCAATTAATTCAATTGATTTATTTTTTGTTCAGCGTACTTTTTGATTTATCCCACTGTAATCTCCAATAATAAATAATTCATTGCGACATAAATAAAATAATAAAAAATATAATCATAGAATTACGAGTGAAATCTCGACGATAAAATTTATTTTTAAAAAATCGAGCAAATTTTTCAGTACAAGTTTTGAACAGTAGTTTTGCATTCTTTCTACTGCAAAAAAGTATGTTTCAAAACTATTTGTTAAGCTAAATTTATAATACGTTTTCCTTTTTCTTTTTTCGGTATTAACTGGCGCACTTAAATTACAGATTTATACTTCTAGAATTTCAATAAGGTATTAAAGGTGATTGAAACTTTTCCGCGAAAATGACCCCTAATTAATCCATCCGCTAATTCAATTCATTTTTCTTCTCTCATTGTATTTTTCGTACAATACGCAGCTTATATTAAAATGCATAATTTATAACATTATGATAGGCAAAAGTACGACAAAAAATTACATTAAATTTCTTCTTATACCTTGGCGGTAATCCAAGATTACGGCCTCGGAGCAGTCGTTTTTCATGCAATATTCCTCCCATTGCACAGGTGAGGCAGCATAAAACGCGAGCTTCAAGTTGTACACGGATGCGCTTTTCGTTTCCGCCCACGCTGGCAGGAAGGTGCCTCTCTCTCTCTCTCTCTCTCGCGAGCGCGCGAGTTTTCACATCAACGACTGAAGGATCGATCGGTTTACGCTCGCGACGGAGAAATAGTCGTTCTCGCAAATGGAAATAGCTGTCGGCGAAGGCTTTTCGACTGGATTTTTATTCTTATTTTCAGCCGGGACATTTGTCAGAATGAGCTTTGCGGTTTTATTGCGGATGCAACGGACTGGAATATTGTTTTCCTCAAGCTGTCGCTTATAATCTTTTCCGCGGCGGAATCGCCCTCTTCTGTTTCAAAAATTATTTCTTAGTTTTGGGTTTCGATTGCAGCAAGCGGTGATAGTTAGCAGAGTTGGGCGACTGAATACTACAGGCGCTGCCGAGAACGTGTTAAATTTTTTACGAACATCATTCTATTTTTTGTAACTTAAAAAATTTCAATTTTATCCGAAAATTCTTCTACACTTTTTATTGTCTAACGCGCGGACATTATCGAAAAAATCCAAAGCATCCCCGGCAATTCACGCCTCAGTTCACCAATTATCATCTCAATCATATATAAGATCCTTTATTTTAAAAGCAAATAAAACCGAGAGTCGCAGCTCGCAAGAAAACTCGTTCTCAAAGAACGCATCGCGTCGAGAACGCGCGAAAAATGCTGACCCGTCGCTGTGCATTGTAACTTTTTCCCTGCATCTTTTCTCGTTTCTTTTTTTCTCTCATTCCTCGCGCGTCGAAACACGTGCCCTTCCTGGAATCGTCGAATCCGGATATGAGTCGCGCGGAGGCAAGAAAAGCGCGGCGACCCCCATTCCTCCGAGGACGATAAATCGCGGATTCCTTTTCGCGGCTCGAATGGAGGTAGGCAAAGGAGACGCCCGAGAGGCGATCGAGAAAAAGCCGAGGAGCCAGGTGGTGTACAAAAGCCCGGCAGCGGGAAACGCGGCGATTAAAGCCCGCCTTGTGCCGTTCGCGCTCGACGAGTTTACGGGGATTAAGATTTTCTCGCTGTGATTGATATCCTATTTAACTGCAATTTATAAGCGCCGAGTCCGTTTGAGAAAATAACTGGGCGCCTTCGCGTCACGGTGATTCTTAATTTCATGCTATTTAGATTGAGAATATCGGCGAAGAAGTTTTAACTTTGTTTTTCCGTTATTTATAAATATACTTTGCAATTTAATACTGCTATCATTGGAACTGGAGCACCGCTTGGTCGTCGTTATAGTTCGAAAAGTAAGTTTGAGCGTTATTTTTTACGGTGTCGATTGAGCACTTTTTTTTATAACTCGTTTATTGACCAGAATCTTCAGTAAACACAAGTCAATAAAGCTTCGTTTAAATCAAGGGCCAATGTAGCTAAAAATAACTTTAAACATTAAAAGAATGAAATATATTTCAAAATCATTAAATCAACACTTTCTACTCTTAAAAAAAACCGCACAATTACGTCAACTGCTCACATAAATCGGTTTATAGTTTTGCTTCGGCCACGTGTTGAGCTTGAAGTAAGGGTTGATCATAACAAGCTTACTCTGAGTAAATCGGATTGAACGATGACGCACTTGGAGTCTTCGCACTGTAGTGTACGTGATGCAATACGCGAGGTAGAACTTAGATCGTGCTTTCAGATGCTTAAATAATAGTTTAACTAAATAGGTTTAAGGATACGAGAAATGTTCGTGGATTCGACAATGATTTAAAGTGAAATTTAAGTGAACGATTTAAGTAAAAGATTTAAAGAAGGAGGTTTAAACAAAAGCACGGGAAAGGGGTTTAAAAATGGTTTTTCTTATCGGATCTAACCTTTTCTTCGCTATTGTTTGCTGAACCTGAAAAATCGACGTTTCTAATCTATACATGTAGTAGAAAAAGTTTTTTCAGAGCACTCTAAAGGCGTTTTTATTGTAAGTAACGATGGCTTTTAAACAACTACCCGAAACCGGCAAAGAACTTTATTTTTCAAGCTATTAACTAATCCAGTTTTTCGCAAAAAAAAAAACTCGAGTGCATAATTGAAAGATAGAATTGCAGCTAAAAACAAGCTCGGAAAAAGCGCCGCCTCTTAAGAAAATTAATAGAGAATGAGATAAAATAAGGGGTAGCGAGTTCAAAGGGTAAGGCGATAAAGTAGCGCGGAAGAAAATGGCGCGGAGAGAGAAGGTAGGCGGGAGGTAGATGAAGTTTAAATCGATTACTCTTATCGTCATTTTGTCGCACGTGGCTCCCACCTCTCGTCGCTGAGCGGCATAAATTCTTAGACCAACCCCACGGCTTTAATGCCAGTAGAGCGGACAAATGCTTTTGCAGAACGTGAATAGACGAATCGAAGCTGAATCGGAAATGGGATATTTTTATGGTTTTGGTAAACGGAGGAAATCAGTAATTATATAATATAATATAAATACAATTTGAATTTAATTTCGAAGAATAATACGAGGAAAGACTCAATATCCATTAATAGTTGTTATTTTTTGTATTCGTGAACGTCTACCTTCAAATAATAAACAATGAAAGACAGTTTTATCCTTGCATAAACATTTCTTTCGTTATGTACATTTAAAAATTAATACTTTATTTTCACAAGATAAGAAACTAGAAAAACCTTTTAATTTAAGATAACGCTTTGACCAAAGTTTTTCAACCTTTCAAAAAGTTTTTACATAAAGTCAATAGATCGATTCACCGCTAATAATGATTTCAGAATTGCAGATTTAAAAATAAAGCCTTAAAAAGCTCCAGTTGGAAAATATGGATTCCTAAAATCGCTTTCAAAGGCTAATTAGCATAGTCACAGTACCGGCAAGAAAAGAAAAGCTCACCGAGAGGAGAGAATCATGTCGATTGTGCAAATTACGCTCGATAAAACAAGGAGAGAGAGAGAGAGAGAGAGAGAGAGAGAGAGAAGGGACGGACGCGCCTCCGGGAAAGGAAACTGTCTCCGCGCGAAGCGAGGAAAGAAGCCCGAATGCGGGAGAGAGGATATCGACGCGAATAAGATCAGGGGCGAGATTTGTTTATCGGGAGGCGGGGAGATTTACGCGCCTCGAGCGAATCCCAATATGCGTTAAGAGCATTAACAGAATCCTCTTTGTTTAATGAGGTGCAAAATTCGTCGTAAAATCCGGAACACGAGTACGGGGGGCGCGATGCATTATCGCGCGCTGTACGCTCCTAGGCCGTGCCTCGCAATAAAATCCTCGGCTCCGGGCGACGTTAAAACGTGCCCCGAGGCTTTGACGATGTCGCATGGCCTCCGTCTGCCCCGACGCACTTAGGTATCCGCGCGACTCTTGACGCGCGCGAGAGGCAAAAAAAACTTCCTCTCGGCATTTCTCAATCGCAGAATTAGCTGCAGTGCCGATGGAACTCCTTTTATTTTTAGATCGGGAGGACGCATTTGGCGGATGGAGGCTTTCAATTAGTCTGTATCCTTTACGTTTTACTTGCCGGGCTTTCGGGGGGGGTGGAACAATATACTCTTTTTCTCCTTTAGGGAATTAAGCCGTCGCCTTTTTGTCCGCCTCCTGTTACTCTAGAAGTCCGTTGATTAGTTTCACTGATCTGTGTTCCCTTCGTTTTTTTAAAATTCTTTTCAATTTTGAAGAACAATTGTAAATCTATTTTTTAGCTCGATTGTAATTTCTTGATATATTATAGTTGCATGGCATCTCCTTCAGCGGAACTTTTTAACTTTCGGCAATAATTTCAGTAAATCAATAATAGGATCTTCACTGCATCTTTAAAACAAGTTCGTTTACTTTTCTCCTCTATTCTTAAATGAAAATTAATTGCTAATTCATTCAAAGTCAAGAATAAAATGATCTTTCATTAACTGAAGCGAAATTCTCACAGCTGCGCCAAGGCACATTTCGGCCCCGTGCTTCATTCAGTACTCCCCGAATTAATTACGAACGTCTCGGGCAAAAGGACACGCTTGTAATATTATTAGCCCGAATAATTCAGAGGAGAAACGACACTTTGACTCTCGTACTTACACGTTCTTATTAAATCGATGCCTCGAGACCTGAAACGCGTAATCTGCATATGCAAACTCGAATGTCTCCCGTGGGGGGTAAGAAGTCGAGCGCGCGGCTGCAGCTCTTCGTATGCCTTTCTCGGGGTCTCCGTTTCATCCTTTATATTTCCCGGTGAATCGCATAAATTTTTTTATGGATCCGATGCGTAATTCGATTAGGCAATTGAATACGCGGCTGCATGCAGTATTTTCCCCTCGTAGCGCGTTTAATCAGAAAAATTTGCATCTCTTGAAAATATATAGGTTTATCCTCTCGTAAAAAGGGCAATATCTTTTTGAAGAAAGTGTATAATAACGGGGTGAAATTAATAAACTATTTAATGAATGTGTATTAAAGCAGCAATTGTGAAATAATGATATTTAATCGCAATCTTAAACTGAAAGTACGTTATTAAGCTAAGATTGTAGCTTTGCTATATATTAACGCGTACATTGTATTATCTCATCGACGAAATTAAAAATTATGATAACGTTCTTTCTTTTCTTTAGCACAAAGATGTCTAATGCACTTGAAAATATTACGCAAAGATCTTCGATCTTTCTAAATTTTTAAGAATCGATACTAAAATATTAAAGCTGATTCGGGCAAAAGATTCTCTTTTCAAGCTTTAAATGCAATTTAATTGCAGATTCTTTGAAGTTTACTTACTTCGAGGCGACGTTGAACATTAGAGAGATAATTAAACTGCTTGTATCACAGAGTGTACATGACGCATTTTCATAAACAAGTAGTTCGTGTCGTGAATGGCCAGACGCACAGTGCAGATTCAACCAGTCCGAGTTGCCATTGTCAAAACAAAGTACCGTAAGATGTGACGTACCGTTTATTTCTTAAAATAGATTATTTAGTTTTATTTTATTTACTCAAATTGAATAAGAACAGAAATTAAAAAATTCTACATTAATTTAACATCATTTTTAGCCCCTTTTTAATTAGAAATATTTTTACGAAATATTTTAATTGAATCCTCTACCCGGTAAAGAGCAGAAAACTAAAGCTTTCTCCGTTCATCGAAGCAGTTATGACTTTCCAGATAAGACCGAGCAAGAAAATGGATTAATCGCACCTATACAGACTTAAACGCCAATCTCTTCCACCGTTACCGAGTACCGAGAAAAGATGGGGATAGCTGCTTTTTGAGGAACTTGCTGCATTCACGGGGTTTTGTGTACAGGCCGAGCGAGTCGTCGATAAAAACGGCGCGTCCTTGGAACTGCTTTTACCAGCCGTTTTAATGGACCTTGCCCCTTTTTTTATTGGGGAGGGAGCCTCGACTCGATATCGGGAAACGTTATCCTCGTTTTTGCGCGTTTTCCGGATTCCGCGGATGTTTCCTTGTTTCTTCCCGTTCTTTAAGCTCGCCCCTTACTTATTTCGCCCTCCTTCGTTACTAATGTAGCGAGCATTTTCTTTGTCGAGTGCACGAGTTTTTTCCGGTGATTTTGCTCGATCGAGTCGTCGCTCCTTTAGAATCCACGAATGAATTTACGGGGAATTGCTCATCTTCTTCATTCTTTCCGGTTATTTTCATTTTCTTTGCGTTTATTCGAACTTCATGGTTTGATTGCATTACGAAACCGGTAAACTTTCGATACTTTTCACCCGGGTTTAATGTTACGATTATTGCTACTTGATATTTATATGTTTACGTCGCTCAGCTCAATGCTTATTACAAATATTTTTAAAGTAAAATATATTCGTGCATATTGCGTAAGTTAAAAATTTGGTATAAAATAAAAAAGAAGATTCAATATTTTTGGGTAAACTGACGGAATTTTCGCAAAATTTTATTCATTTCTTTTAATATTAATCCCATGATTTTATCCTAACGTATTTTAAAAAGTTCCATATTTTCAGAATTAGCAAGATACTATTACTATAAACTTCTTTTCTTAATAGCTCCACTGACTAAAAAATGTGTCTTTTAAGCCAAGATATTTCCTTCAACGTCATAATGTATTTTTCATAAGAAAACACTATTATATAATCTGTAACGTCGTAATATGTAAAGTTGGCTCCAAATTCTTGGGGTCACAAGCTCTGTTTTATAAAGATCTTTTCTTATTTCATCGTTGCGCATAAGAGCTTTAAATTTCAGACTGAAACGAATAACGGAGAACAATATTTATTGCGCTGCGATATTTATCTTCTCTTTTAAAAGTTTTTTTCTTTCAAAGATTCAAGAACTTTTCTAAACAATAAAGTTTCAATGATAAAACAATAAATTTCCCTGTTAAATCTTCCAAATAACTACTACGATTGTAAATTAGTAATGCATAAATATATCAGAAGGTGATTAAATAATAACAGTATGAGAAATATAGGAACACAAAACAATAAACGGTTTGTTGAATTTTTCATTAATCTTTGTTTATTGTTAAATTCGATACATCCAAATATGACATCTAAAAAAGTCATCTCTTACATTAAAAAAAATTGATAGAAATTTAAAAAAAAATTCTTTCTCGTTTACGGAGTACTATTCTGTATTGAGGAACAAATTTCTAAATCACTTTAAAATTCAAGTTGATCTAAAAAATTTAGTCGACGTTAAAATATTACGGAAATTTAACTGGCATGAAATATTGGACAGTTGCATCTGACCGCGTTTGGGGTCACTTGGGTGAACGACGATTCGGTTAAAGTTGCGGTAATATTTTTCAGTATCGAATTTGCGTATCTTTTTTAAATAAACTTCACAGTAGAAAGCTGACAATATTCTATTCTACTTCTTATGACGTTTATCATTCCTTACTAATTCAAAAGTTTTTCTTATGAAAGTAAATGATTATTATCACTGAGCATTTTAATTTATGGCATATTTCCTTTCTACAACTTTTCTCATAAAACTTGTAATAACGACGTTATAATGACTGAAAACATTACCGCATCGCATTACACAACTTGAAATTACACATTTTTAAAGTTCCGCGGCCCGCATCACTTGCCACGATCGGCAAAAACTTCCAAGTCCCCTAACCCAATTCGTATCGCCGAAACAAATCTCAGACATTGAACTCAATTGCTCCTCGTCAACAGCCCTAAATCGTCGAATTTCGCAATTGTACTCGACCACTAATTACTCTCGCTTAATTGTCAAAGTTTGCGGGGCGCCAAAAAGGATCAGTCTCGCGACACTATTAATGTTTCGCAGCATCGGATCCGAGGGCTTCGTTAACGAGCTGAGTTATGCGGCTAAGGTAAACGCCGGGGGAGCTTTGATGTCTCGGTGCGGCGGCTCAGTCGCCTATCCAGTCTGTTTCGCGTTTTATTCGTCGTTCGTCAATTCGCCCGACGGACGCTGCGCGTTTGATTACTTTGGAGGGCGCGCGGCAGATGTGCATTCGCGGCCCATATCTAATTCAACGTGTTTTGCCGCGTCGTGGGATGCGTTAATTAGAGCGCGAGCCGCTTTGAAGAAGATGGCTTTACGATCCGCGAGACAGTAAGATTTACGAAGCGATTTTTCGCGATTCGAATTATTAGCTTGCCTCAAGGCGGTGAGTTGGTGTACCGCTTGTACTTGCTTGAATTTATCGGGCAGGATATGAAAGTTTGTGCATTACTTGTTTATCAAAAATATTATAATCTTCTAATATAATATTTATGAATTTCGCCAATTTACTTTTCAAATAAAATATAGCTTATATTAAAAAATTTGTCATCACAATATACTTTTTATATCAAAATTAATAATTTAATTGGAGAAGATAAATTTTCGCAGAAGTATTTTTCTTCACAAAATTTCCTCGAAATTACGTCGTAATAAATTATGAAACGTAAATAATTTAATAAAAATTATTTAATATAATTTTTTTATTTTATCTTACTATTATTATAAGCGACGAAGTTGCTTAAACGGCCAGTTCCATTAAATTTTGATCCTGTTAATGCAAACAGTTCATCAAAACGAGCTCAAAGCAGTCAAAAAATAGAATATTCATAAAGTCGTTTACAGCTAAGGCATTGTTTTAATATAGTCGTGCGTACGCAGAAAAAATTTCACCGTCGGCTAAGCAGAATTGCACATCCTGCCGGAGCAGCCCCGTTCACTTACTGAATAACAGGGCGATTACAAGAAAGGCATTCGTTCCATTATGATCACTCACAAAGACGGGAAAGTAATAGAATTTCAAAAGAGGAAGAAGCAACAAACGGCCACTGTAGCTGCGTATATTCTGAGTAGGATCTTTTAGCCGCGTATTTGATCGCAAAATAGAGCATGAAATCTTGCATATCCCGCGGCATACTTTCATATCGATTTCCGTCTTGTCAACTCTGCTGAAAAGAATATTTCTTCTGCATCCTATCGATTTCGTCATTTTTGATCAGTATAAACTTATTCACGGGAACGCCGGGAATAAAAATGGATCTCCCAATGCTGGGAAATTTGAAATGCTTTTTTTATAAACTCATTATAGCGTCAATGTTAACTCAAGGCGCGTCAGAGTTGTTGATTTAAGGCGAAGCGGAAGGAAAAACCTTTTAAATTCGGTTTTTACTCGGCGTCTATTCCGCGCAAGAACAGGCGACGTCTTATGCAAAATAGAACGGCTGAATAAACTTGCCGTCGATTTGATTGGCCGCGTTGATTGGTCTCTTTCATGCGATTACGTAAAATAGTTCTCCAAAGTCAAGGGTGAAGTCTCTATTCACTGACGCGTGCATCTGAACTGGATCATAGTCTATTATTAAAAATAATCCGATATCCTCCATTCCAATTCGTTTTGAAAATCAAACAATGGGCAGATAGGTTATTCTTCCATCTGCAATAGGCCTCTTTTCGACACACGTATACCGTTGATTTTAAAATCTTCTTTTAAAAAGAAAAACGATTTAATAACAGCTCAATAAAAATTTTCAGTATTTCTGGAGTTCTTTCAAATCTGATTTAAAAAAAAAGTGGTATTGCAGCATTTTAAATTGTTTTCAATTATCTACTACATCGTGAACACTAAAAATGAGTACGCGGTTGCACTGGATCTTTTCCAGAAAATTGTACTTCGAATTTTAAATATTTTATCTCGAATTAAAAAAGCGCCACCAACAGCCTCTCATATTCAATCAATCTAAATCTCCTTCAATCTAAATCGCCTTCAATCTCCTGGCCACGAAATGTGGTTCGGGGCTGCAGGCGCCTGCAATTACGTGAGTTCACTCAGTCTCCTGCGGCGGTAACTGCTTCCCATCGAAAGCTTAGCACCAAATTCCGTACTCTGTGGATGTTTATCTGTTCATCAACGACAGCAGCAGCCGAAATAAATTGTGGACAAACTGTGCTCCACTTTGTTTTCTGTTTGCAGTTTTCTCGCAAAGCGTCGTGTTCGACTGAAAAATGACGTATTTGTTCGATTCGCGTAGATTGGGATTCGTTAATGAAGACTACGACGAGCACGCAAAGTTTAATTATCGTTTAATAGGTTGAATTTTTATTTATTCAGATCGAATTACTACGATAATTATTTTAAGTATAACAATTGTAAACTGCACAAGAAAATTGAGAAAAAAAAAATTCGTTTGTACTCAATGCGTTTGAACCGCTGGTACAGTTAAATATGATCACAGATATCAAACGAACGTAAAGATATTTAAAAAACGAAACGTATAAATAAAACGAAGTGCGCATTTGTTAGTAACTAATAATAGTCCATTACGCCGACAAAGACGGTTTTCACCTACTCAGCTATCAACATAACGGCGTCTCTACAAAGGGGGTATAAACGTCTGAGCAGTTGTCAGTGGAAGAAAGAGAGAAGTGCGACAAAAATGCCGGCTCGCATTCACGCTTGTGTTTCGTAAAACCTCCGTTCCGGAATTTCGTGTTACACGCGCGCGATGACTCGAGAATGAGGAAAGACTAAACGCCTGTTTGACATTTAGCGAATTTAAAAACTGACTTTCTAGACCCGCCGGAATATTTTCGCGGACGTCAATTGCCGTACATATATCTATGTCGCTCCTCTATCCACGCCACTTTTTTTTTTCCCCCGCCGGGCGTCGCGTTCGCCTCGTTTGCTCTTACAATGTTCTCCACGTTTTTTGTTCTCTTATAAAATCTTGGTCTATTTTCACAATTTGCTTTGTCCTCTTGCGCCGCGTTAATTCCCTTTAAAACGGGTTTTATACGCTCGGCAATTTTACGACGACTCAATCTTCAGCAGACGTGACTAATCCGAAGTCTTTTGTGATGTACGCACTTTCGCTAAACGGCTCTCCGCCGAGTTCATAATGTAAGCAGTTTATTGTTTTCGTGAATGAATTTATAGACTTTTTTTTTTAACGCAAGATCTATTGGGTTTAAATAAACACGGAGCAACGAAAAACTTTCGTATCGATTTCCTATTTTTAACTTTATTATATACGCTGAAAATAGAGTTCTATTATACGTTCAAATAGATTGCTTGGGTTGCATATTATATTGGACGAATCAATCAACTCCGCATACATTTGTGCGCAGTTTAATTTTAAATCAAAAAGTATTATTTTCAAATGAAATTCAAAGTAACATACAATTTATGTTTCGAGCAGACTATACCAATCGAACATTGAAATTTGAAAGTTTCTAATCTTTTTGGAACAATTCTTTAAGCAATATTTACAGTACGATGTCTAATCAGTCATTTATACGGAGTACCTCGAACTCTTTATTGCTCCGTGCACAAGGCAGAAAAGACTGCCGCGCCGTGATTTTTTTTTTATCTGCGCGTAAAACGACGTCGAGGATGTTTTATCTAAGAAGTGGAGCGCAGTACGGAAAAGAATAAAACAGGAAATTAGAGCTCAAAGGCTTTGCTTTTTATATGTTTTTCTAGAGATCTGGCGATTACAACTACATCTGACTTCTTACAAAGAAATGTAATTTTCTTATTGCTAAAGCGTGCAGAATTCTCGAAAGCGCCGCTCGGACCTAATCGGATCTTTCTTTATTTCCACTTTAATTAGACAGTCCCGCCATTGTTCAATGGAAGCGAAAACCTTTCAGATGCTAATACTTGGATTTACAATAGTCTCATTGAGACTAAGTGGAGCTGAGATTTTGGCATTTGAAAAGCGCGCCATTTATCTCTTTAGCAAGCACAAAATTAGAAGATTAGGTTAGAATCAGAGCTGTCGTTTGATGTATTCCGTTTTGTTCGGTGCTATTGTTATCGACAAATCAAAACAAAGGTAATACAGGAAAGGCTTATTTAATGAGCCAGGCGTAAATAAACGGAACATTAATCATTTCCCCGCGGCGTTTTTTCCTTCACTTACCGAACTATCTATTAGTCGTTCGTTTTTTTTTCTCCGCTGTCACTTCTCTTTATTCCGCGCGTGCCGAACCCATTTATAAGAAGTGTGCCCACCTCTCTCTCTCTCTTTCTCTCTCATTTCCAGCTTTGAAACTATTTCTCACTCTTTTTATTTTCCGCTTTCTCTATCTTTCATTATTTCTTTGTGTTTTCGGCGCCTCCTCCTCGTTTCTTTGCCGCTTCTATTTTCACCTCACAGGCTGAGCCCTCCATTTGCTCTTATTCCCCCTTGCGCCTTTGGTTTTTTTATTTTCAGCTCTGTTTGTCATTTTAATTTCAACCGATTCTTATATCTGTTCCTTAATGTGTTAACGCGACAATAGATTTCTTAATAACCAATAATAGTTTACCACATCGTTATTAGGTACAGCAAAAAAACTTAAAAAATTAAAAATTAAAAGCTTCCGTGTCAAGCTTTAACGAGTTGTATTTATTTAGCAAATTCAGCGTATAAAATTTTCTACCCGTAACATAACAAAAGCATAACAAACTATTTTTAAAAATGTATGAATTAAATTTAAAAAGCAAATATTAATCAACTTTGATTTTAACTGGCGAACGGAGAAATAAAATAGAAAATTGCATTGAAATAGAAATCAGCTTTAGATATTTTTAACTTTGAAAATCAATGTGTTATTTCAGTTTCTCTTTATTATTTTATAATACTTCATTTCATCCTAAATATTTTTTCATAATCTGCGTAATTTACGGCACATCAAAATCGTATTCTTTGACATTTTTGGAAACTACATTATTAAATTTTACAATGCCATTATTATGAATGGAAATATGAAAATGAAATGAAACAGTGCTTTAGCCCGTTACTAATGTAATAAAGTTTTGTTTTATTAAAAGTTTAAAAAATTATTTTAAATTAAATCAAATAATGATATTGTATTATTTGTTTTAATTTAATTATTAGAATATTCACGAATTTTTAAATATTCATAGTGTACATTGAACATGAAAAAGATAGTTTTGAATTGCAGATTTTAAAATAAAAGTAGAAAAATCTATAACTGCTGTTAACATTTAATCAATATTTTTTTCATAAATACTTATTTACTCGCTATTTTTGCCGCACAAAAAACGCATATTTTAATCACGGGCAAAATAATGAATATTCAAGTGGCAAAAGCCTCCAGAATAATTGGCAATTTAATATTCTTTATTATATACTTGTTCATTCGCAATGAAATTTTAATAAAAATAAACTTTCGAACCAACGCACCGCGAAATAAAACGGTGTCCGAACCCAGAGAGGCGTCAGTGCAATCAACCCCGAAGCAATATCAGCACCCACCTGATAAAAGTAGAAAAGGTCGATCTCCTCGGTGGCATTGCGGGAGTCGTTGCCGTTCGCCGGAGTGGCCTCGGTGCTGAAGTGATCGGGAAGTTCCAGGTCCCCTGCGAGGGTCGTGGCGGCCAGGCTGGCCTGCGCCTCGATATCGCTCACGAGGTCGAACTCCATGGCGCTCCTGCCTGTCCAGCTTTTTTCGCTTTCAAGCTCGCGCGCTCCTCCCGGTCACTCACCGCCTGGAACAATAATCGGCCCCCACTGATTAATTCGCGCGATCGAGTTATCGCGGCCGCCGCGTATATCGTGCTTTTCTTTCATTTGGCCGGCGCGGATCGCGCTCAAGTTTTGTTTGCTAGCGGGATTTATGAGGTTTGGCCGCGGGCGACATTCGATTCTGCGCGCAAATTTATATGCTTAATGCGGAAAATAGGTTGTACGAGCTTGGGCGAGAGATAATTCTTTTCGTAACAAAAGCTGTTTGAAATTGCGGGGGAGATCTTAATTTTTTACTTATTAAAGTTGAAAAATTGATAAAATTTAATCGTCGGAACCGAAAAGCTGAAATTTTGCAAAAATAGTCTTTGAATGACCCTTTTAGCTCACATTTTAGCGCACTGTATCAAGCTTTCATTAAAAACTTTTCTCTCCTCGCTGTAATTAGAAAGTTTTAAAGGTGCAGTTAAAGCGGTCAAAAGGGGGTAACTAGTTAATTAAATTAAGTTTAGAATTTCTTGGGAAAAGATCTTTCGCCTTCGGTGGACTGCAGCACGTGGAAGGAATTGAGCAGATATAGCGATTTTCTCCCTTCGTGCATCGCTAAATGAATGAAACTTTTCTCGAGCGATTTTTAAGCCGCTTAAAACGAACAGTTTACTATGTTACATCTGCGTTTCGCAAACGACGATTACTGTCATTAGCAAAATATTTTTTCCTTCCTCCAGTCGTATTTTATTTTGACAGAATTTCGTGCGCGCGATCAAACATAATAAATCAACGCCGAGCAAACGTATAATAATTTATCCAATTTGTGTAAAAAATGAAAACACGTCTAATCAAAACAACACGATAACAGCAGACGTAGCACAAAATTTGAATCATGTATATTACGACACGGCGCAGATAATCGGAATATAACGATTTCCAGCTGCTCTTTAATGAGGAAACATGCAGATAACAACGAGTTCTTTGACTGTCGCCGCCGAGATTTTCTACAAATGCATAAATAATCCGAGAAACGTAAATCCGAGCATCTCGAGGTATAAATCCCGAACTCCCGGCCCTCGTCTCGACAAGCAGCTCGCCCGAATCACAGTCGAGGATCCCTCTCCTCCTCGCCGGCGAAAACCAGTCCCTCGCCAAATCTGGCTGTCGCTGCAAAAAAGGGGCGTACCTCAGGCGGGCAGCGAGGACGACCTCAGCGGCGGCGGCGGCGGTGGCAGCTGCGTCCTCGCAACAGCTGATGGCGACGAGGAGGAAGCCGCGGCGGCATCGCCTCCCTCTCGCCATTCGCACCCGCGGCTTCTGCTGCTGCTGCTGCTGCTGCTGCTTCTTTCTCTCCTTTGTTTTCGAGCTGCCGAGCAAACGAGCCGCGCGCGACGCCTCCGCGCGAATGCGATGCGATGATGGTTCGGCGAGGGCGACGGTCAGGCGAGCCGCCGGCGCACCTTCACTGTAACGGCCAAAGGTTCTTTACTCGGATGGGGAATAGCTCGGGCTGTTTGACTTTTCAGCTCTACTAAAGCTGATTGCCTCGGCTTGATTCGCTTTTTTTTTTTAGATTCTTTAGTTTTCTTGGGATTCTTCGGATTTTTTTTGGCTATTTTCCGGCAGGTGTTTCATTCGAATTTGGTATAGAAGAAAACAAAAATTTGGAAATCTTGGAATTTTGTTCGAAGAAGCAATTTATAGAGTTCAAAAAGAACTTGAATCGTCGGCAATTCGCAGTTACATTCTTTATGCGCCAACCTTTCACGTGCATTTTTGCTAAAGTGTGGAAAGATATTATAAATCCTTTAAAAACTTTAGTGAGAATAAATTCTGCTAGACTTGAAAGAAAACGAAGAATTATTTTTAAATTGGCCTTACTATTTACTTTACAATAAATTGTCACATTTTTTAATCAGTTATTCGTAATTATAACCTATCAATCAATTTTCAAATTCTATTGTTTTCGTTAAATAATTTATCTGTAACTCGGAAACTGACGTTCTGTCAAGGGACGAAAATTCCAAAATACTAGTAAATACCAATTATAATAATAATTATTATTAACTTTGTAAATGTAGATGTAAATGTGAACTGGATTTTTTTAATGACTCGAGGAGAATCTTCTATAAATATTTTCTTTCTATTAGACGTGAAAGCGGCACCTAAAAAGCAGTGACTCAACGACGCACGAAAACTAAAACGTGTCAGTAACCGATTACAGATTTTTCTCCCTCCGTTAAAAATAGTTTGCATCGAAAAAAAAAATGTTCACCGATTAACCTAAATAATCATTAGAATAAATGAATGCGTTTAAAATTTATTTTAGATTGTGACTGACGTCCAGCTAATATAGCTGTAAAACAGTTTTTTCAATAAATCAAAAAGACTTTTGTATAAAACGTCGTAAAATGTAGCTTCTAAAATATTTCTTTTGCAAAAATTGATTTCACCCGTTACTATTGAAAATGGAGTATTGATAAAAAGCTGTACTGGTGTTTACACTTTTAAGAATGAAAGGTAATAAGGAAATAATTTTCAATTCCATTATTGAAAGTTGCCTTCGTTTAATTATTCAACTTTCAATACGTAATAAGAGTTTCAATGCGAATCAGACGATGATTTTCTAATAGCTTTCAGTATCAGAAACAGTAACTCTTTATTAGCAGACTATTTTAAATTTTCTTCTTTAATTACAAATCTCTCGAACCTGAATGAATAATTTTGTTTAAATGACACTACATTCATTTCCAAAAAAAATCTTGCAAATATATATTTTGAAATACATTTCGTTTGTACCAGATAAAAGGAAAATTTTTTAGGACTTCCAACAAATTTGTTTCAAAAATATCTAAGTAAAAAGAATCTATATATATTTCACCCGCAAGACCTCCGTGACAAGTAAAACTTTTTGCAGAATCCAAATTCCAGCTTAAAGCAATACGTAACAAACTCAACAAACTCTTTTTTTCTTTTACAATCCAGACTGCAGCTCAAGACTGAAACATCACCGACATTCCTTTCCGTGCAATTCCACCGGATTTCTTCTACTCCCCGCGTTTTATCCCAACTCCCGCGTCACTCCATATAAACAAATGAAAAATCTTGAGCCCCACCGGAGGGAGACATTGTGCCAAAAGAGAGTTTAATTGGAATTCCGCCGTTTGCAGTTGTCGGGCTTCGTAAATACGGGCCCAGGCCACGCATCGGTGTAAACTTTGTCCATTCATCGCCGCGGGGAAATGATCTGCCGTTTATACGCCGCTGTCGCCCCCGGGGAGAAAAAGGTAATTCGCGATTGTTACGCTCGTTTCGTTTGTATCTCTCGAAACCGGCCGTTGCGCGATCTTTTAATTATTTGCTTTTTGCGCACTTTTAACGGGGTTTTTTTCAGATTTGGAGAAAACGGTTTTGCGGGAGAAGCCATGCCGGTGGCTGGATTTGCTTTGATGCATTGGCCAGTGTTTTGGTAAGGCGAGTTAATTAGATGACGTTGCTATTATTCATTTAAATGGGAATTGCACTTTGATAAAATAATTATAATATATTGAAATAATTTAATAATTCTTTTTTGTTGGTTTATTGTGTTTTCTATATTATCTACTTTTGTTCATATAAAATACAGTTAATAAGACATTTTTAATTAGAAATTCTATGTCTATTTTAAAAATTTTTATGTTTCATCAGTCGTGAAACATTTTTCTCTTATTACGCTTTATAGCAGTTTTAAGAATTTTCCTTTGGGGCATTTCTTTTGTTAAATGGTTCGTAATTTAAAATTATTAATTATTTTCATTTTCTTTTATTAACTACATTTCGACACGAATGTGTAAGCCGATTAATTACCTCATGTGACATTTTTTGCCTGAGCAAAGCGAGACTAATTTCTACCTAACAAAGTTTTCATCGTAAATATTTTGTTAATATTTGTTCTGAATTACATAATACTCATTAAAAAGTTTTCCAACTTTCAACGGTAGTTGTCTATTATATTAAAAATTTTAAATCTACTGAAAGATAATTAGTAAGGTTTCTTAAAACAAGCTTTACTTTTTTTTTCCTCAAAATTATGAAAAACTCTTTTTAGTAAAAATGCAAACTTTTTTTATTTAAAATAAAACCATTTATTAATCTCTTATCGAATATCTTTACACGATTACCTTGTTCGATAACTCCGCGAACATAAACATCCTATCTAAAGTTGACTCTGTACACAAGTATTATAAATTTTCACAACGAGACGATAGTAAACCTCGACGAAGCAATTAACTCGGAAAGCACTATCGAACAAATATTTTCGCACTTCTGCGCCGAATGATATCCTTTGAAGTTAATAAAGCAATTACTTTTCGGTTAAAAATTTCAACATTTTCGCCTCGTTCGTCAATGAATACCTCTGGGAAACGCAAAGCCATCGGTACCTAAAAGGCAAAATTAAAAAAGTTACCGCATCGCCGTTTCATCTTTCTCCCCGCAGCTCGCTGGAAATTAACATTCTTCAAACTGGCATTTGGGCTTTTTCTCACGAACACGAAGCCTCAGTTAAAAATACAAGTCGGATACGAATTGCCGACGCGCAATTGAAAAAATTCGAGGGCGCGCGGCGCAATCAGCAAAGCCTCGAAATAAAGAGCAGAGTCTCTTCTCGGGCAATTCACGATGTGCGTCAGGATAATCGCGAGATCCCTCGTAAAAAAGTGCCAAAAGCGGGGTCCTCTCGATATTCCCTCCTCTCGTTTTTTTTCATTCTCGCGTGTCTGGGAATTATAAAACCTCTCTATATCTTCTTCCGCTCCCCTTCCTGCCTCGCGCTTTTTCTTTCATTGCATTCAATTACGTTTAAGTGCGCGCGCAGAAGGAATGGCCGATTTCATTTCGGCGTGCTTTACGAGCGTAGTTCCGTGGGCCAAAAAAGAATTCGAGGGGGGAAAGCCGCGCTGCGGCGTAATAATTCCTGTACATTTGGGCTTCGTTCGCTGAAATACTCCGGGACGCATCTTTAGGGCAAGAATCACGCAAATGAAAGACAGTCCAATTACAAATTGCGTTCCGACTCTGCTCCCATGAAAGTAATTGCAAAATGTGAAAAGTGTTGGGAAGTGCTATTTCCTGTTGTATGATAGTTTTTCCGAGTGAGCTCCTGAGTTTGTGATTTTTAATTAACCTTTTAGCGCCGTTGCATCTTGTTCGTTAATTATGGAGAGAAAGGAAATTACTGTAAACTTTTATGGAAAAGCTGTCGAAGTAGAATTGGTCAAAGCTTATATGTTTCTTAATTAAATTAACAGTTTTTAACAAAAATAGGTTTTTATAAAAAAAATTTAACTTGTATTTTCAAGGAGTGGTGTATTTAAAAAGAAGTACAGGATATATTTAAAAGATTATTTTGAAAGATAAGATCGGATTGCCCCTCGAACCGGAAATTAAATATTGACCTGATAAGAGTTTAATTATTTGAATGAGGGAAACGTCCATGCGGTTTATTCAATCGCTGTAATCGAACGTTTTATTCGATATCCAGCCCTTCAATCGATGAATTTAATACAATATAATATATTTTTATGCAACGCATTTTACGAGTTCGTTTAATTGCTATACTTTTAATCAGTAAATTTATTAAAATGCTTTTATATTTGACAGGTTTTTACGCGCCAAATGTAATTTTTGATATTTCGCAGGACCAGAAAGTTTTCGTAAAAGAAACTCGGCATTAACGTACTTTATAAGCTGCTTTACAAATGTGCGCAACAAATTGGCAAACTTGGCCTTTACCGAAAATGTCAATCCGATTACTGTTTTCTATCTTGTTTGAAATCAAACTTTTCAACCCGCACACAACCGTTCATCTGTTCAAAAACATTTACAGAAATGGTCCGGCCCTGTCCTCGATAAAATCTTAAATCGACGAGGCAAAGTAGAACCTTTCGGTATTGAAAGAGCACCGAGAATCGTATAAAAATAATATTGATTGAATCGCTCCCATAAAAAAAAAACGCTTTTATCCAAAGTCATATTTTCCTATTGAAATTGAACGTTGACGAAAAATAAAACTAAATTGAACTCTGGCGCGAGATCAGAAATCACATGTCCGCTATAAAATACACGCTTGCGTAGGTGCTCGTGCACCTTTCAACTGCCCTGCGAGCATATGTGCACAGACGTAGAAAAATTTATTGAACGTAAAGTGCTCCTTCGTTGCTTTAAACTATTAATCAGTTCTTTCAGCTAAACCTGGTTGGTATTAATAACGATATATAATAAGAAAATATTTTCGGATGAGCAACCACGAAGCGAAAAAACTGTTAAATTATAAACTTTCTAAAAATTAAGATAATAGTTTAAAAAAAAAGGGAAGAAAAAAATAAGACCCGCAGAATGTTTTACATTTTTAACGCAGCTGAAAAAGAAAGAAACGCGTTAATCTAGTATGTATTTAGAGAAAAAACTCGTGCGAAAAAAACTGCGGTAGTAAATAACGCAAATGATCGAAGAAATTGCGATCGGCACCGGCAACCTTGAGTAATTTCCCTGCTCTTAAAAAAAAAAGCTCGAAACAATAGTCGGAGCGAAAAAATTTAAATCCGCCTCGTAACGGAGGGTCGCGTCCTCGGTGCTCCGTCGAAATTCGCGTCGATTTCTCGCGCAAATACCGTACAAGTATTTATTTTCTCCTAACGCTCTCGAGTCCCTCTCCTATATATCGAGAGAAAAGAAATGCGACAGCCCGCGGATTCATCGTTTAAAGTGCGAACTCCGCGGAGGAGAGAACGAGGAGCCGCGCGATCGGAAGAAATAGGGACACCAGGCCCGCGGCGACGAAAATAAAGCGTCAATAAACTCGAGCCGCGCACGAGAGTTTTATCCAAGCCTCACAGCCGAGTGAGTGGCACTTAAATGCTTCTTCTTTTGTCTCTCGCCGCCTCTAATCGTCGGGTTTTCGCAGCCGCGGCTTCTTACCCCGCGGAGATCGGCGCTTCCCTCCCAACGCGCTTCCTCGATCCTTTCCGCGCTCCAGGAAAAAGAGGCGTGGAGGAAGGAGATGTATACGCGCGCGGCTGCGGAAATCGCGCTCTCGACATTATACGGCGTATATATGCGCGAGTGCAGTCGCGGCGTGTCTTTACGATCGCGCGCACTCGCGCACGCCGCGGAGAGGATTTATTTGTCAGCGCTGAATGCCGGGCTGGCTTGATATTCGGGAGATTTTTAGGAGCGCGCCGCGGCGAACGCGGGGAGCTCTCCTTTTGTGGAATGTTAATGTCCGCGATTGTCGAGGAATCGAGTGGATGGGATGCTAACGAGCGTTGAAATGTAGCCGCGCCCGGGTGAATGGGGTAATGGGTCGTTATGTTTTTAATTTATCTCGGGGTGAAGGGGCGGAAGGGGCCGCTTTGCGATATTTCAGGGTAATGGATTATTTCGGTAAATTTTCGATCGCGATGTAATTTTCAATTTTGAGAGTAATTGTTTTCAGTTGCTCGATTTCGTGATAGGTGTAATTGAAAGACGCTTAATTTTAAACATACTCCTTGGTGTGCGGCAAATATGATATTTATTTAATTTTATAAAGGGCTGAAAAATAGTATATTGTGTACCAAGGGCGTAAAGTGGGCTTTTTTAGACCGAGTGTGGAGTTTGCAGTACGAGTCAAGGCGAGGGCGTTTACGAGCCGCAGACGAGTACTGCAACCACACGATGTCAA